>PVLA01005797.1:0-137873 GCA_004027455.1 Hydrochoerus hydrochaeris | reverse complement strand
CCTCTCCTCTCCTCTCCTCTCCTCTCCTCTCCTCTCTCTTCTCCCTCCTTTCCTGTCTGACTTTTTCCATTATCTTGAATTCTCTTTCTTGTCTCCTCCCTCCATGACTCTTAAGGACTGTTTGAATTTTATTGGGTTCACCTGGATTATTCATGATGCTCACCCCCATCTTGAAATCCTTGATCACACCTGTATAATTTCTTTAGCAGTTGAAGGTATAATACTGTATATTCATAGTTTATAATAATTAGATGTTGACATCTTTGAGGGGTCATTATTCCACTTATCACCATAATAAAAAACGAAGGTTTTCTGGGTAAAGTTTTGAAAACCTTATATGGAATAGTGCTCATATTACATATATGCAACTTGATGCATTTTGGTTTTTTTCCATTTTTAAATTTTATTTTAAAGAGGATAAAACAGAGGAAAATAAACAGAATAAAACCAATCAAGATAAACTAGTATAAGTGATACAAGACTTCAAAACTTTACAAAATCAGCAATAGTTACCATATTGCCCTTGTTGTCTTCAAAATAGCTGCAGATACCTTCAGACATAGTAAAAATCAAACAGAACAGAATAGAGCAGAAACAATAAAAACAAAACATTGAATGCAGTAAAGGACTTCAAAATAAGCTAATAGTAAATTCAAATGGCTACCATCATAAGTCTTGCTATCTTTTAAATAGCTGCTCATGCCATCAGATTTAACATAATCAAACAAAACAAAAGAGAATAAAATCCAACCCAAGAAAACAATGAAAACAATATGGCTTCCAGATGGGGATCACCTGCTGGTGAGGTATGGTTCTCCCCACTCCCCGCAGTCGTCCTCGCCATCCCCCCCACCTTGCCCAGGCAGTCCATGAATGGTGCTGACTCACAAAGCGAGGCTTGGGCCTGGCTGTCCCCACTCCGGCAGTGGCCCACACATGGCACTGGTTTCCAGGCGGGGACCACCATCTTGTGAGGCCTGATTCTCTCCCCCAGCAGTCCATGAATGGTGCTGACTCACGGACAGAGACTTGAGTGTCACTTGATGTATTTTGACAAAATACACTTGTAGAACAGTATACTTAGAACAAGAAACACTCCTAATAGGCCCCTATATATGCAAAGGTTCTACTGTCAAAGATGCAAAGGTAACTACCAGTAAGCCTCTCTTATTCCATTTACTTACTTAGCAGCATTCAGGGTCTTTGCACCAAGCTACATCCCCAGCTTTTTTTTTTTTTTAATAAATTTTTAAATTTTGAGGCAGAATGTCACTGACTCTTTAAATTGCTTAGGTTGGGCTTGAACTTGTGATCCTTCTTCCTCAGCCTCCTCAAGTGTTGGAAGTAAAGGCTCTGTACCACCATGCCTGGCTCTATCAAAATAGTCTTTTGTATTATAGGACTGGTGTGTGTTCTTTTTTATATTTGGCTTCTTTCACACAGTAGGTTGACTGGTTTGTGCTGCGATCCATGTGGCCCTTAAGGTTCTTGGGGTGAAGGACCGCTAGAAGATGAGAAAATAAAGAAGAGACAAAGCTGGGTTAGGTGGAGCTTTGATCCTCCTGATGGGAGGGAAGGTACTGCCCCCTCACTGCAGGGCCATTTATTTATACCTTTTAGCGACTTAATGTCACATGACACCCTTTGTCCTAGCAACCCACTGTTCGGATTGTCTTGGGGCTAGGTACTCTCTGGGCTAAGCAGCTTCTTCATGTGGCTTGCCCTGGACAGAAGCTCTTTGTTCTTCAGGCAGCCCTGCCCTAACCTTACACATGTGGTCAGTTTCCAGCTTCAGCGGCTCCCAACAGGTTTGCTTCCACTATTTGGCTAATATGGACAGTGCTGCTGTGAACATTCTAGTGCACATCTTCAGGTGCCCATGTACCAGTTTTTAGTTTAGTGCAATTGTTGATTCACAAGAAAGACACATGATCAACTTTGGCAGACATTGATACATGGCTTTCTATGAGATTGTACACTCCCATTAACCATGTGTGATTGTTCCAGTTGCTCTACATAGGCATCTATGCTTGATATTAAATGTCTTTTACATTTTGGCCATTCTTACAGTTCTAATTTGTATTTCCTTGATGACTAATGAGTTTGAATACTCTTCTGTATATGCAGCATTTAAAACATAGGAACATACATTCCACTGTTGATTACATAAAGCCATGCATGGGGGTACTAGATAACCAAAGTTATTGGTGTCTACTAAAGACAGGAAGAGAGGGGAGGGATTAACAGTTAATGCTCTCTGTGAACCCCTGTTCCCTGTCCTGTCACTCCATGTAAATACCACCATGAGGGATGTAACTTGTTTTGTACTAGGAACATGTACTAATAAAAACATGTACTAATAAAAAAAGTTGAAAAATTTTGTGCTAAAATATTTATAGCATCAAATTTGCTATTATATCCATTTTTAAAGTATAGAATACAGTGACATTAAATACATTTATATTGTTGTGTAACTGTCACCACCATTTAAAATTCTTTTTGAGAGATTGGTTTATTTGCTTCAATCATTTCAGCATTCCAGTTTTTTTTACACATCTGAGAAGAAAATGTTATATATTTGTAATGAAAAAGTCACCAGAAAACATAAACATTAGATTTTGCATAGTTCAAATATAATTAAGGGAGGATGTTACTCATCAAAATTATTAGAAGTTTCTGTGTGAAATCATACTGTCAAAGTAATCAATCTTATTCAACATTTCTGATGTGTATATTGTATTCTTTTGAATCATGGTTTGGGATAAGTCATAACTAATTAAAATGGCATGGTTATGTTGCTTTTATTCTAGTCATTTTTTGAAATAGTAGCAGTGTATTTCATAGCCATCTGTTTGAATTTCCCTTCAAGTTGCCTGTGCTTTTGTTTTCTTCTTCAGATTATGACTGTACCAAATGATCCTTACACTTTTCTGTCCTGTGGTGAAGATGGGACTGTTAGGTGGTTTGACACACGCATCAAAACTAGCTGCGCGAAAGAAGATTGCAAAGATGTAAGAAGCCAGTTCTTTAATAATTGATGCAAGAAAATTTATGAGTATAGTTCAAGTGTGGCTGTTATCTTTAGAGGATATGATTATGTGTGAACTTTTAACATTTTATTTTGCTAAACCCACAAAAATATTTCAATGTCAGGAAACTTTAATTATGGATTTAAAAGGCATTTTTGAAAATTTGTATAATTCTTTAGTGTATAGTATTATAAAAACCTGGAGAATTTATTAATATATTGTATTTCCTCAGGAAGGCAATTTTGGCTTACCAAAATAGCAGTGATAAGAGTTGTTAAAGTTTTGCATCCTTTTTCCTTCTTCTCTTTTAAACCAATATTTTAAGAAGTAAGATGCTGCTTTATCAGCACTTTTATTCAAATTTAGCTATACATACATTTACTATCAATATTTTACCTTATAATAGTTTGAAATTTATAATAGTACTGAAATTTTTCAGTCTGTAGACCTCAGACAAATATCCCTTAGGGTTACACATTATTAAGAGCATAGTAGCCTTTTCTTGGATCATTAAGAAGTACAAAAAAATGAAATAAATGAGTATTGCTTAGTTATTTTTACTGAAAAGTAGCAAAAATTGCTAGTAATCAGGTTGTATACTACCTAAAATAGTTAACACAGCTTTTATGCTTTAGGAATGAAAGGATTATTTTAAAACAGAAGAAAAAAAATAAAAAGTGGAAATTGAAAAAAATGTTAAACATAGAATTTTTAATCAGTTTTGGTGTTTTATATGTACACATGCTTACTGTACATAAATCAGCAGCAAACTAAAACTTGAAATGTACCTGCTTATGCTTCTTAGTAAATGGTTAGTGTTAAAATTCATTATTCCAAATTCTTTTAAAATTAAAAAGTGTTATACAGTGTGGTAGGATTTAATTGTGCCTGTCTATACAAAATAACCAAATACAAGGTTAAGAAGTACATGCATTCTTAATAAAACTTGTCATTTATGTATAGAAGTACATAGAAAAATTGCTATCTAGTAATTCTTAATCTAATATCTTAGAATTATGAAAAGCATTGAGAAATCAATTCTATATATTGGGGTAAAGTTCTGAGATTAGTAAGTTTAATAAAATCTAGCTAAATTAATTTTAAAAAGTCAAAGTTGTATGGAATCAACTTAAGAATATTTTTAAGGTGGTAGCACATACTTTTTAAAAATGGTTCTAGAAAGATAAATACTGACATTATAGTAAGACCTGTTTATTGCAGGATTTGTATTATGTATATGACTTTGTTTTTAAACTAAGGAGAAAGATTTTACCAGTTAAGTATAAAATTTTTAAATCAGTTAAGAATATTCTTGTTGTATTTCTATAGCAATTGTCAATAGTCAAAATACTATCAATATCATGTAATCATTAATATGTATTATAGACAGAATAGATTCTGCTTTTACCTTTAATCTCAAGTGCACCAATGATAGCAGGCATTTCTAATGGTATTAATGGCTTAGTGATCCATTATATAGTGTATGAATTTTTTATGTTTCTAAAGATTTTTATTATTCAGGAGTATGGGAATGTTTAGTAGTCACTTTCTATAATATTACTGTATTGTATGAAGGGTAGTTTTGTTAGAGGGTTTGCATTGTGGTAATAAAGTTTCTCGTCTCTGTGGCAGTTGATAATCAGCATAATTACTCAATGTTTTATTTTTATGTTTGAGCTATTTTTTATTTGTTCCTTTTCAGAACACATTTTGTAAGATTGAGAGGTCTATTTTTTAAAATCTCTATAGTTAGTATTTCAATGTATTGTTATTTTGGTTGCTTCATAAGCAAGGTATATAATATTAATTACAAAAATTAGTATTATAAATCAATTTTGGCAAACTGTAAAGAGAACATTTTCTTTATAGTGATAAGTTCTAAAGAGGGATATTGACTGGGTATATTTATCTTGGTTTTATATTTGCTGAATGTGTTAGAAGCAGTTTCTGTTAGAGAATTAAAAGTAGATTAAATTTTAAAAATACTGTTTTTGTATTCTTTTGTTTTAGCTGAGTTAGAATTTGTGAGAAAGCTTATTTTCTTATAATTGAAAGGGAAATGTTTTATTTATTCATTTGTTGATAATAGGAATTGAACTCATGACCTCATGCTTGCCAGGCAGGCGCTGTGCCACTGAGCTATATCCCTGGCCCCGACAGGGGAGATGTTTTAAATTTAGTATAGTTGCAACTGTACGGCTATATGTAACTGGTATTGTGTTATCTTTTCTAGGATATTTTAATTAACTGTCGACGTGCTGCCACATCAGTTGCTATTTGTCCCCCAGTACCTTATTATCTTGCTGTTGGTTGTTCTGATAGCTCGGTACGAATATATGATCGACGAATGCTGGGCACAAGAGCTACAGGTAAAGAGAAAATGTTAGGAAAAACAAGGGACTAGCAATTCAAAGATTAAATCCTCATGATATTTTCTATTACAAACTTCTTTAATTATAAAATCTCAAGAAACAGAGTGTGTTTAAATAATACAGATCATTGCCCCCAAAAAAACCATTCAACCAAGTTTTTAAGATTTACTGGGATGAAACTTTACAGTTTATCACTTTAAAAAAAAATTGTAATTCTTGGTGTATGTTAGTTTCCCAGGACCTGCATACTAAATTACCACTAAGTGGTTCTCTTAAAACAATAGAAAGTGAGTCCCTCATATTTCCTGAAGCTAGACATCTGAAATCAAGCCATGTCAGGGTTAGTTTCTCCTGGAGACGCCGAGGGAAAAATGTGCCTGCCTCTCTCCCGGCTCCAGTCTTTACTATGGCTGGGCTTATGAACTGTGCTCTGCAGTCTCTGCTGTTCTCCTGTGTGTCCCTGTGTTCATGTTTTCCTGTTCCTAAAACACCAGTCAGGCCTATTCTCATATGTTTGACCTTTTGTGATTACATTGGCAAAGATCCTTTTTCCAAACAGGGTCACATTGTGAAGTTTCAGGTAGGCATGAATTTTGGGAGGACTCTGTTGTTTTTCAATCAAAGGGATAACAGTAAGATGGAGGGGAGAAATGTTAGAAAGTACAGTGGCTTAGGTATTAATATGTGTCATAAGTTTTTGGCTGCTTAGTACTTAACTAAAGTACTGTATAATAAAGCTGCAGTACTGAATTTGAATCTGATTTAAATCAGTTGCTTTTCACTGTGGGAGCTGAGCACTTCTGAAATAACCACTTGGAAAGCCAGCTTTCATTAGCATTTTCTCAGTTAAGGAAAGCTAAGATTAATTATGTATGCAGACATGCACACGTGCGTACACTTACATTATGTGTGTGCACGTGTACACATAAATACAAATATTAAATATACAGATAGTATTTTACGTTGTGAAAAATGAAGATGAAGATGGACAGAAGCCAACAATGTCCGTAAAAATCTCATTATAATAGATTATTATAATGAAAATACCAGATGTCTTAGTTACTTGTTGCTGTGGCAAAATACCAGACAAAGGAGGAAAGGCTTATTACAGCTCACGGATTATAGAGGTTGTAGTCCATAGTCACCAGTTCTAAGGCAGAAAGCCATGGCAGAGAGGCACCACAGAGGAGAAACAGTTCATAGTGTGGCAGCCAGAAGACGGCGGCAGCAAGCCGCAGAGAAATAGCAGATGCATCAGCAGCAACTCTGCCTGTCTCTCTTACCCTATCCAGGATACCAGTGATTTGGGTGGTGTCACCCACACCCAGGATGGGCCTTTCCTTTACCAGTCCCAGAACTGTGCTAAAACACTCAGTGGGCTAATTAGTTACTCATGTACCCTTACCTTAATCCTAGTATCTCAGCCTTAATCCAAGTATCACATGCCCTAGATCCAGCCACCATCAAAAAGCCTGCCTCTGACCATGAGGCTTTGGGGACATTAGATTCAAGCTATAACACCAGATGAGCTTTTTTCTTTTTTGAACTGTGATTAAGAAGTTATGTTTGTTAGGCACATTTCAGGGGGAGAAGTCTATACCGTAATGTGAAATTCTGGGCTTAATTGTTCTTAACAGATGGGAGACAATTTAACCTTTTGAACAGGACAAGACTTAATTGTGCAGGATTTTTCAGCTTTGGGATTGTTAGAAGTTAGCATCCCTGAATCCCCAGGGCACAAAGTGCCAGTGTACTCTTCCATGTCATGCTAAAGTCTGTTAATAGAATTAATTAAAATTGGAATTATATTCTAGGATATTAACGGTCAGTTTTCCTATTACAAAAATTTACCTGAAAATGAATTTTTGGAAGATGATTTAGTGTCACTATCTAGATAAATCAATGTATTAAATAACTGATAGTTTATGTAATCTAGAAATAACTTCCTGTTTTGTGATTTAGGGAATTATGCAGGTCGAGGGACTACTGGAATGGTTGCCCGCTTTATCCCTTCCCATCTTAACAATAAATCCTGTAGAGTGACATCTCTGTGTTACAGCGAAGATGGGCAAGAGATTCTTGTTAGTTACTCTTCAGATTACATCTATCTTTTTGACCCAAAAGATGATACTGCACGAGAACTTAAAACTCCTTCTGCAGAAGAGAGGCGAGAAGAGGTATGTTTACTTAAAACCATGTTTATTCAGTTAAGAAAATAGTACAAGTGACTTTTGGGGCCCAATGGCCAAATAAATAAATAAAAGCATTAATTTTCAGGGTATTTATGGTTTATGCAACAAGGTAATGAAACATACCTGAAAGAACAGGCCACCATGGTATTTTTAAAAAGAAAATATTAAATAGTATTATATTCTTCTCACTTTGTAGGTGCACAGCAGTACCAACAAACATTAGCGGTTGTAACACTTGTAGAAAATGGGATGATAAACTTCAGGAGATGAAAGGTTTTCAGTTCATTCCTATTTACTGTTCATCTGTGGGCAACAGTCTCCTTTCTGAGTTGTGCCTCTCTCTTACAGTTATGAACTGATGACACATATTAACATTCATAGATACACTTTACAAAACACAAACAAATGAGAAAAAGTTACGTTAAAGTGTATGTATATATGTTTAAAAGTAGGTAAATGAATTATTGTCACTAGAATGACTAAAAATTTTCTTATGTATAAAAGTAGAAAACTAGAAATGCAATTTCTGTAGTGCATAGCCATAGAACAGTGTTTGCTTTAACCTGTTAAGCTTCTTTCCCCAGTGTGTTTTTTACTTTGGTTTTTAGAACTTTGGAATGTCCAATGCATTCACTCTATATTTTAGCTTATAGATGTCTTTTGGAATTAAGCATGGATTTTAATGAACATATTTTAAAGTTTGCTAAAGAACAATAGCAATTTCTTAATTCCTGTGGGATGCAAAACTAAATTCAGCTGTGGATTTATAAAATTAGAAAAAAAGTAGAATTATTTTATAAACCTATTTTAGGATTTTAAATGTGGCTTTGCATTGAAGTGAATTAGGAAATTAGCAAAGAGATATAATGGCTAGTGAGATTTATTGGTCTGGTTGAAAACACAAACTCTGCTGTCACTGTTGTTTCTGTGATCCCTTGAGGTATGTGGGTAAGTAAAGTTAGAGTCAAACTTTGCGGCTGTTAGATAATAAAAAGGTTTGTTTCAGCTCATAGTTTGTAGAGGTTTCAGTCCGCAGTGGGCTGGTTCCAAAGCAGGATGGTGTGGCAGAGAGGCATCATGGAGGAGAAACAGTCCATGATGTGGCAGGTTCAGTAGTAGGCAGCCGCAGGCAAGCAGCTGAAGCCCCAGCAGCAAACCTGCTTCTCCCTTTTACTGTATCCAGGCTACCAGCTGTGGGGTGGTGCCAACCAAACCTAGGGTGGACTTTTCCCTATCTACCCCCTTAATCCAATCATCACACCCCAAATTCCTATATTACAGCCTACTCTGGTCTGGCCCTGAGTGTATCAGGCTTTGGGGGAGATCTGGATACAAGTTATACAGAAATGCACAGACTTTTTAAGTTGGGCAACTACTTTGCTGCTGTATAACTCTTATCCAGAAAAATATTATATAGAATCAGAACAAACGATGCTGGGTCATGAAGCATTCTGTGTTTCAGTTTTGTTTATGTTTGTGTTTCTTAGTGTTCTTTGTCACATTAACAAAGTTAAAAATAATTTTTAAATTATAATCATAAAAAATAAATCATGCTTTACATATGAAACAAGTAAGAGGTAATATCAAAGAAATTGATAATTTATCTCCCTCTTCATTCCCATACTTTTTCTTTCTACTTTGTACTAAAACCTTGATAGTCATGTTTAGATCAACTATTCTTAACTCAGCAAATGTTTAGTGGGTGTCCTACATTAAACTGATTCCTGGCTCAAGGAAGGTATTGTTTAGTGGTATTATGTAGTAGAGTTATAAACAAATGTGTGAAATTTAAAATAATAAAGTTATATATAAGTGCTATATTCTGTATAAATAGACCAAGAAGATAATAATCGATTTTAATTGGGAAATTAGTAAAGCTCGAGCAGTGTGTTTTTTTTGTTTTTTTGTTTGTTTGTTTGTTTTGTTTTGTTCTCTGTGGTACCGGGGATCGAACTCAACAACCTCGCGCTTGCCAGGCAGGCGCTTATGCCACTGAGCTAAATCCCCAGCCTGTTGAGCAGTGTTTTAAAGCATGAATTAAGTTTATTATATGATTTTCCTTATGTCTCCATATATTGGATCTGTGTGTTTTCTTAATTTGTAGGAGCCTCTTATTTCCTCATGTCTTCTAATAATTGATTTTGTATTTTTCCCTTCTTCAGTATATTCTTTTTTCTTACTCCATTTTGAGGTTCTTAGTTTTATTTTTATATTCCTTTTTTAGTTTTTATTCTTTCCTGTATTCCTTTTTTTTTTTTTAGTTTTTATTTAAAGGGAAAAAAAAACAGGAAAAAGGTACAAATATTACAGAATTTCAAGAAAAGAAGATAAACAGTAAGAAATCACTAGTTGATAAATTACATATTATTCTTTTAGAAATAGTTATTCAAGTTACAAAATTAAAGTACACAAAGTGGACACTCAAGCAGTGAGAGTGCAAACAGATCTGTTCAACAATCCAACAAGAACCTAGAAATATGGTTATCAATCCTACACACCTAAACATACATACAGCTATATCTTTTATAGCGCTTCTTATTTCCTCTTTTTTTACAATAGCAATTATACATTTTAAAAATTTTATTTAAAGAGAAGAAAAAAGCAAAACAGAAAAAAGGGTAGCAATAATATAGAATTCTAAAAGAAAGAAAGAAAAAGGAATATGAGAAAAAGCCCCACTAAGAAATCAGTAATTTATACATTACATACTGTCATCCTGGATGTAGTTGTTCAAGTTACAAAGTTAAAGGGTACATAGTAAACATTCAAACAGTCAAGACTACAAACAGTTCTGCTCCAAGATCCAACAAAGATTCAGCAATATGGTCATCTGTTTTACACACTCAAACATACATGCAGTTATATCCCTTAGAGCACTTTCTTTTCCTCTCTTTTTTACAATAGCAATTACACATTTTGGTTTTATTGCACTTGTAGTTCTTAATTACTTTTTACACTAGAGACACATATGATATTTATAAATATGATTCTTATTTATTTCATTAATGAAGATAGTCTCAAGTTGTCTCCATTTACCTATGAAGGCCTCAAGATCATCCTTTTTTATAGCTGAGTAATATTCCATTGTATAAAAATGTCACATCTTTTTCATCTGCTCTGCAGTTGATGGGCATCTTGGTTGTTTCCAGGATTTAGCTATCACAAATTGTGCAGCTATGAACATGGGTGCACATATATCACTGTGATATGAACTTTTCAGTTCTTTGGGGAAAATACCCAGGAGGGGAATAGCTGGATTGAATAGGGCTTCCAATCCTAGTCTTCTGAGAACCCTGTATTCCTTTTCTTCCAACATATTTCTGCCATTTTCTCATCTGTCCCATTATATTATTGGACTTTGTTGTTGAATCCAGTGTCTCGTTTTTTTCCTGGTCTTTGTGGTTTGTCTCAAAAAATGTGTCTCAGATCTGACTACTGCTTACCACTCTGACTATACCGCTATCTTGATCAAGGCTTTAGCATTTCTCTCAAGTTTTGGTAGTTTCTAACTAAGCTTTCCTGCTTTCACTCTCTAGTCCTTTATCTGCACAGTAGCCCAAGTGATCCTTTGAAATATAGATCAGATCACATTGTTTTGGGTGCTCCTGTCTCCCAGCAGAGCAAAGCTGAGGTCCTGTAGTGGCACCACAACCTTATGTTAAAGATCCTGGTGACTTTCGTTGCTCTCCTGCACTCTCCTTTGCTCTAGCTATAGCTACATACCTTCTCACTCTGATATATCCTCCTTGCCCAGTATATGGATTTCGTCTTCTCTATGTGCTATAAATCTTTGCCAATACCTTCTTAGTGAAAGGCCTCACTACCCTATTTAAGAGCATAACCCTTAACTCTTAGGACTGCCTATATCCCTTCTAATTTATTTTTCACTCTAATACCACTTTTTAGGTATATTTTCCTTTTTAAATTTTGTATTGGTCAGTTCCTCTATATAGCCTGTGATTTGCGTGGGTGTGGGGTACTGGCGATTGAATCCCAGGCTTCAGGCATGCTGGTACTGAATTATATCCCTAGCCCTTTTTATGTCATTTTGAGATAAGAGTTCATTAAATCCCCAGGCTGTCCTCAAACTTTTGATCCTTTTGCCTCAGGCCCCCCACATAGCTAGAATTGTAGGTCTGTGCTGTCACCCTGCTGATAATGAGGATTTTTTTCTTTGTAGAATCTAGAATAGTACATAAAATGTACTCAAAATATTTGTTGACCAAACGAATGCTCTGCATTTTCAGTTATTTCACACACTGAGAAAGTTGAGAGATGCTGAAGATGTGGATCAGTGGTATAAAGCACATTTCTTGTTCGCCTGAGGTTCTGGGTTTAATCCACACATAGTCAAATTTGGGATTGTTTTGAATATCTTGTTTCAGAAATAGTTGCTTAAATTATATTATTCCTTGCCTGTGTAATACAAAAATTCCTTTTCCTCACAACCATGGAATAAGGTTATATTATCCTAAATATAGTTCATGTAAAGTATGAGGCTGTCTTTTTGATATTTTGGATAGTTATGACTCTGATTTTCCTCTCTTCTAGTTATACCTTGCATAAGCTTGTGCTTCTTGTGTGGATTTTGCTATTTTCAGTTGCTCTTTGCTATACTTGGCCATAATACGGAATTTGTGGGTTTGGGTTTGTTTTTTTTTTCCGTCTCCTTTGCTAAGGATATGAGAATTTGTTTTTCCATTTTTCTTGTTGCTTGGTATGCTTTCCAGGAGAAATCAGAATACTTACAACTTAATGATCATCAAGGTTTTAGTTAAAACTTATTTAGTTGTGAGGGGAAAAAATCAGTAAGTGTTGTTTTTATTTTTCCTTTTGTGGTACTGAGGATTGAACCCAGGACCTTGCATATCTAGATAAATACTCTACCACTGAGCTACTTCCCCAGCCTGAATGTTATTTTAAAAAATAAAACAGAAATGACCCACAGAACATGAGAAAATGTTGGTAAATGATATATCTAATGAGAGTGTAGTATTCAGAATATATAAAGAACTTTTTACAACCCAACATTAAAAATACAACTGTACCAATTAAAAATCGGCAAAGGATTTATATCATTTCTCCAAGGAGTTGTACAGATGGCTAGTTGAGCTCAGGCAGGGATAGTAGGCACCACTAGTAATCTAGGAAATGCACAGCAAAATCACAGTGAGGTACCACTTCACACCCATTAGGATGGCTAAGGTAGAAAAATGTAAAAAGGCAGTCAGTAACAAGTATTGGTGAATGTGGAAAAATTGGAACCCTCTTTGCTGGTGGAAGTGTAATGTGGTCAGCTGGTTTGGAAAAGTTTGGCTTTTCCTCAGACATTAAAAATAGTGTTATCCTATGACCCAGCAGTTTCAGTCATGTTTACATAGAGATGAATAATGTTATAGACACACATGTGTATACATTGTAACTATGTATACACACATAAATTGCCAAGGAAATTGAAAACACATGTCCTTAAAAAACTTGTAATCTGTGTGCTAGTTAGTGTTCCACTTCTGCGACCAATACCTCCTACAGACAACTTAAAGGAGGAAAGATTCATTCTGCCCCATGGTTTCAGAGGTTTCAGTCGGTTGTTACTTGGCTTCCTTGTTTCTGGACTGAGAGGAGTCAGGCATTGCGCAGAGAGCGTAGCCAAGCAGGCTGCTCACTGGGACCGGGCAGGAGCAGAAGGGACCAGCCAGGGACAGACAGTGCCCATCAAGGACACACCTGAGCGACTACTTCTCTAACCCAGCCCCCTCTTGAAAGTCCCTGCAGCCTCCTACTGGCCAGTAAGTCATAAATCTGCCAGCACAATCATCCACTGATGAATCCAATCATCTTTCAAAGCCCACCTCTGAATACTGCCACACTGAGGCTAGGCTTTCAGTACATAAGTTTTTGGGGGACAGTTCAGATCCAAATCATGACAGTGTGCTCAATGGCAGCAATGTTCATTAGTCAATAGAGATAGAAAGTAAATTAGTGGTTACTAGGAGCTTCTGATGGGATGGTTTTTCTTTTGGCATGGTGAAAATGTTCTGAAAGTAGATAGTAGTGACAGTTGTACAGCTTTGTAAATATGCGAATATACACTTACTTTAAAAGGAAGTCTGGGATGTGAAGTATATTGTTATAAAAATGTTTAAAAAGCCAGCACTTGGGAGGTTGAGGCAGGAGGATTGCTGTGAGTTCAAGGGCAGCCTGAACTGCATAGTGAAACCTTTCTCAAAAAAAAAAAAAAAAAAGACCAAAAAAAAAAAAAAAAGAAAGATAAAAGTTAAAGGGAACAGTCAAGAGTGTCATTTGCCTTGAAACATACCAGATACTCTCTGAAAGGTACTGACCTACTGATTATCGATTATTTCATTGGCTGTCTTTATCCTTGATCCGTGAACTTGCCAAGTGGTTAGTCATTGGTAATCTTTGTGAGAAATAAAATCAGTGGAAAGATGAGCAACAAGGAATCAGTGGAAATGTTGACTATGGTGGACTGAGGAAGGAATGGGAGAATGAATGCAGACTTTTTTGAGCTTCACAGTAGTGTGAAAGCAAGTGAAGAGATAGTAGATGGAGAGAAATACAAAATGGAGGTAGTTTTATTTATATTAAAAATAAGAACTTTAACATATTATGAAAGAGAAGCAAGCAAGAGAAATGGATGTAAAGAATAATTGTTGCAGCAAGATGTTTGAGGAATAGAAGTAAAAAGCCTATTTGGGCAGTGCAGGCTTGCAGGGTAAGTGATACATCCCTAGGGAAAGGATGAAAGGGATTAGGAGATTGCAGCTATATGATCAATTTAGAGAATTCAGCTGAGGAAATTGTTGTCATTTCTGCGGGCTTTCTTTATATTGTATTCTCTGCAATAGAGAAAGTTATTAGCCAAGTATAGAAAGGTTGAAGCAAGTGGTAAGACTTTGGGATTGATGCTGAGGAGGAATGGAGAGTAACTTGTCAAGAATAAGTAAAATAATAACTCTACTTTTTAGGTATGTAGATACTTTGGCTGAAATGTGTTTATTATCACAATATAAAAACCAAGGCTGAAACAGGTGAGCTTCATACTGTTAGCTGGAAAGTGATAGAGGCAGGAATAGAAATCACATGTTATGTGATTTCATAGTTATATTCAGACTGAGTTGAAGATACTAAGTATGGGTTGTCAGCACTAGTGGATATTTATCGTCATGAGTGCTACAGAGGGCTGACCTAACATCATAGGGTCTCTTTTTTTTATTAAAATAGGGAGATGAAAATAGACAAAGTGTGCTCTAAGATTTGAAAATATGGGGTGAATCTTAGTGGTGAAGGACTTGCAGGGCACGCATGAAGCCGCATGAAGCCATGGGTTTGCTCCTTGGCCTGGGGACAGAGGTGATAGGAGTGAATTTTTCTTTAGACTTAATAGGATTTGCCTACCCTTATCTTTTAGTTACGGCAGCCTCCAGTTAAGCGTTTGAGACTTCGCGGTGATTGGTCGGATACTGGACCCAGAGCAAGGCCTGAGAGTGAACGAGAAAGAGATGGTAATTATAATGTCACCAACTGTTTTAGTATATGGTATTTAAAAATTAACATTTTAACTCATTCCCAGTTTTTTACTACTCTCAAAAATACTGCAGCAAATGTCCTTGCCTATGTAACTTGATATGCACATACAGGTTTGTGGGAGAGGTTCTCAGAAGTGAAGTGACTGAGTCACTGGATAAGTACAGTACTTTCATCTTACAATATTGAGCATTGAGCCTGGGGCCTCTGTACTAAGTGACACATCTTAGCTGGTTTTAAAATTTTGAGATAGGGTCTCTCTAAATTGCTGAGTTACTCAAGCTGCATTTGAATTTGCTATCTTCTTACCTTAGCCTCCCAGAATTCTGGGATTACAGTTGTACATGCTTACCCTTGAGTGTACTTTTAAAATTTTTATAGTTATCAAATTGCTTTCCAAAAGAAAGACACACTAATTTATATTCCTTTGGAATTTCTAAAAATAGCCATAGCACACTGGGTATTGTCAGACTTGTTTATTTTTACCTTCTGTTAGATAGTAAGAGTGGAAACTAAATTTCTAACCTGAGAGTTTTATAAAAGCACATTTTTTTTTTCTTGTGATGTTCTTTTACACACATAAGAAACTTGGGAGCTTTGATATGGTATGCTTTAAATAGGATTAGTCCAAGTGTATTATATTAAAAAATTAGTCTATAGCCAAAATCTCATTCTAATAATTTCAAAAATATTTTATGATCAGAAACATATTTTTCAGTGTATTAGCATTATTACTTTGTAATATATTTAAATGTAAAGATATATTCTATAATGGCAATACAACACAAACTTCTGATTCCACAAAAACATTTCCATTTTACATGATTGTAGAATAGTTGTCTCATTTTTCACATCACATTTTGACATCATGCTATCCATTTTGAAATAAAAGGTTTATTTGAAGGAAGAACAGTAAAAGATGAAAATTCAGTTTTAGAAAATGTGTTCAAAAGTCCAAGTATATATTTGTGTCTATGATGATAGTACTCTAGTGAGAGGGAAAACCTTTGTTTTGCTCTCTTTGACTTGGAATCTGACAGTCCTTCCTAGCTGGACATTCTTAAATGTAAAGATATAAGTAAGTTTGGGTGGTGGAAGGAGATAAGAAAACATGTAGGAGTAGGCAAACTGGCAAAGGTGAAGAAGACATGAGCCTTATTCTTGAGGGTCTTATGCATACAAAGAGTCACTCACATAATTAGCTATAAATTGTGATGAGGGATTTAATCAGTTTTTATATACATTTTTATAATTTGTTTAGGCAAATTGATTTTTAAGAGTTGCTTATATCTTAAAGCTCTTCACATCTAAGTTTCTACATTAATAGAAGATCTTGACTTACTGCTAGGCTCACTGGTAAAGTTTTATGTTCAAATAGGTGAGCAAAGTCCCAATGTATCACTGATGCAGAGGATGTCTGATATGTTATCAAGATGGTTTGAAGAAGCAAGTGAAGTTGCACAAAGCAATAGAGGACGAGGAAGAGCTCGACCAAGAGGTAATTTCCTTATTAATAAAGTCATCATGAAGCTGGCAAAACTATTTAAGACGTTTATTCCATTTGTATCAAAATTACATCATGGTTTTATGTCTGTAGTCATCACAGGATTTGTACAGTTGATCCTGAAATTCTGGTTCCACAAACTGCAACTCTTACCTTTACCATATTTCTAAGAAAAAAAGGAACAAGGACATAAGCCTGAGATTTCCGAATTTTAAATGTACTTTGAGTATGGAAATGGCAAAATTATAAACAAGTTTTATGTAGTTGGCAAGACTGATAATTTTAACAGAAATGTGTTTTATACCAAAAATGTGTTGTTTACTCCTCTAGATTAGCTTGTTTGGTCTGATGAACCAAATCACTGGTGATTGTTACTGATACCCTGAAATAATAAATTTGTATGTCTGTACAAGTGTGTAAATATATCTTTTTTAGAGTTGTTGGCTTTTTAATACACTTAACATTTGAATTTGCCTTAACATGTGATTTTTGAAGGTGGAACAAGTCAGGCGGATGTTTCCAGTCTTCCTACGGTGCCATCAAGTCCTGATCTGGAAGCAGGTGAAACTGCAATGGATGTGGATGCTCCGGCCGAGCAGTCTCTTCAGCCTTCTGCATCTTCCGCTGTGTCTGCTCAGGCTCACTCAGTGTGCTCCTCCACCGGAAGCCCGCGCTCCACTTCTTTGCTGTCTTCTCCAGACAGTGAGCAAAGGCCATCCGCCGAAGCCTCTGGACACCATGCACATCACCAGTCTGGTAAGGATGTTACTGTTCACATAGGCTGCTGTCTGTCTGATGATTTATGATTTTGAAAACTTTAGTCTGTTTTGTAAGGTACTAAATCATGTCAACTTTGTGTGGGAATAAATGGTCAAAATGATACGTAATTTTGTGATCATGTAACTTAAACACAGAATTCAGATGTGCCTAACTTGCATGAATTTTAACAAACAGCTGGAGTATTCAATTTATATAAAGCAAGGTTTTTTTAAAACTACCAATCGATGGTGCTTTGACATAGACCAGTATTTTATAGACCAGTATTGCCCAAAATCTTTCTAGATTTGGCTGTGTATGTACGTTAAAGTGATAATGAAAATGTAGTTCATTATTTATTAGTTCCATTGTGTGTGTGTGTGTGTGTATATATATATTCTTTATTATTTTTGCTTGAATCATAAAACTCTCATTATAGTTGGTATGGTAGATTTTGTTGTCTCTTGTCAGTGATATAATGTCTTTTACCAAAAAAAAAAAAAAAAATTATTCTTCCAACGTTTACATGAAAAAGAATTACCAAATTGTCATCTTCTTAACTGACTCAAATTACACATTTGTGAATTAAATGTTCTGGAACTTAATTTCTTTTAACTTTTAAGAAATATTTAACGTACCTTAATACTCTGTTTCAAATTGCTAAACTTGGTTTCAGTAATATATTAAGTACTATAGTCATTTACATCATTCAGATTAAACATTTTTTTGATGATCATATGAACATTGAATTATTACTTAGCACCTTTGCATGTATAGTTTTCAAAGAAAGTAAAGAAATGTTTTTAACTGGGAGATTATTGAGAGAATTTTGATTGACTAAACTATGGATAACTGGGATGTTTCCATGTTTCTAAGATAGTATTGTTACTGAGGAAAATAATTTTATGTTAGATGTAGGGTAAAGATTAATGTCTCTAAATGTTCTGACAGTAGCTCTTTCATCCCAGAGTCCAGCATTTCAGCACTAAGCACTTACTGTATTCTTTTTGTTTTTATTTTTGTCTAGTCTCTTTTGGCATTACCACCTCTTAAGTTCAGATGGCTTTCTGGGTATCAGGAATTGTCCACTGGGTAATATAATGGGTGAAAGCACCAGCTTAGAGGCATGATTTCTAATGCCTTGCTTAGAGAGAGAGAGAAATACACAGCTGTTTTTCTGTCTTGTACTTGCCTTGCTTTGAATACCTCTTTATGTAAATGTTTATGCTTTTCCTTTATATCTTTTGTATTTTTACTATTTTTATTAATGAAGTAAAGGAACAATGGGAGTATGAGAACTGTGGTCAAACTCTTAATGTACAACTAAATCACTCAGCAACAGTGAATAAAGTCACAAATTTTCATGGGTGCTTAAGGTTATGTTGGAGCAGTCTGTCTTTAACAGTATTGTTGTTCAGCTATGCCAATCATCAGCTTGCCCCTCCTATCTCTCTTTTAATTCTCCTCCACCCTTTTCTGCCTTCAGCTACTGACTTTTCATTCACAGTGAAAAGAAAAGTGCACATTTTCCTACTGCTGTTGAATCGTCCAACTTTCCACATCTATAATCACATTGTCTATGCTAGAAGCAAAAACACATTTTGGGGAGCTGGGGATTTAGCTCAGCATGAGTTCAATCCCCGGTACCAAAAAAAAAAAAACAACACACATTTTGGAAGAAACCTACCTTTTCCTGTCAAGTCCTGCTGGTGCAGTTCCTGTCCCTTTCCAGCTTCCCACTTTGCTGCTTTTTCTCTACCAGTATTACTGCCTTTTCTGCCAAATTCTTTTCAGCCTTAATATGTTCTTACTCCATTAGAAAGTGTGTGTTCTTACCCCCCATTCCCTCACAGCTACTTTTCTGCCTCATTTCTCTACTTTTATAGTTCCAAGTCCTCAGAAGAGTTAATCACATATACTGTCCCCATTTACTCATAACCAACCAAAATCTAGTTTTCAGCTCTTTTTCCCTGAACAGTTTTTGTTAAATCACCAGTGACCACCATCTTTCTAAATTTAGAGGATATTTGTCTGTTAGTATCCCACTAGGTTGTTGTGGGTTTTTGTTTTTGTTTTTATTTTTGTTTTTGTTTTTTTGAGCCAGTTACATTTAACCTAGTCTGTCAATGTTCACTTAAAATATTTTATTTTCTTGGTTTTTATGACACATTTGCCTATATATTCTTATTGTCAGCTGTGGCTTTTTCGATAACCATGGTTCATATTTCCTTTTCTACCTGCTTCTAAGTATTATAGTCAAATCCCCTAATCCTACTGTGTTTTCTTCTCCCTGAATACTCTTATCTTTTAATGATTCTCATTTCTTCCCAGGTTTTAGTTTAATGCCATTTAAGGCTCCTAAAGGTATATCAACAGTCTGATCCCTTACCCTGAATTCCATACTCTTATGTCCAATTGCTATTTGGACATTTCTTTTTGTTTGCTTTAAATATCTTAAATTTAAGGTGTCTAAACTAAGACTGAATTCAACCTCCTGCCATTTCTGTTTTCTAATTGGTTTCATCTTAGTCCTATGGCTCAGTAAGTTATAAACTACCTACCTATTTATTTATTTTAGTGACGCAAGTATTATTCTTGATTCCTTTCTCTCAAGCCCCAAATCCAATTTGTCAACAATTTGTATTGGTTCCATATCTAAAATGCATTTATTTCTTTCCATATCACCTTCATTGCTTATGTACTGATTGAGCTCATTGCATTTCTTCTTGTTCACTTGTAAGTTATTCTTCATGCAGCACCCAGACTATGTTAAAATGTTGGATCAGATTTTATAACTTGGCTGTTTAAAATTCACCAGGGCATCGAATGCCTTTAGAAATACAGTATAACTGGCTGGCAAGTGTGAGGTCGCGAGTTCAATCTCTGGAAAAAAAGAAAGAAAGAAAAGAAAAGAAAAATCACAAAAACATCAAGCTTATTGTGGACCTATAGGAAGCTATATGGCCCAGCCATTTTCCACCCTGTAGGTTCTTCTCATCCTACTTTGTCAGTCCCTGGTGGCTGAGTGGTTGTTAAAATCATGATTTCCTTTCTATTCCTTTAATGTGTCAGATTCTCTTCTGCTGCTGCTTTTCTATTTGAATTGAAGTTCTTACTGTTCTTTGTTCATCAGTAGTTTTTCTGCCAGCTTATCAGTCAACTCTTCCTTTTCCTTAGTTCTTAGCTCAAATGTTGTCCAAAAGAGGCCTTTCATAACTACACCTTCCCTTTCTCTTCCTAAAATTGTATACTCTAATATAACTCTCTCCATGAGTTCGATCCCCAATACAAAAAAAAATTTCCTGATTGATACTTAACAAAAGTGTATAATTCTTTTTTCATTTTGATTGGCTTATGTATGACATTTCTCTTACTAGGATATGTTCTCATGAGGATAGGAATTATCTTTGTCTTTATCCTTTTTCTTCCATCAGTAAAAGATACAGCAAGAATATTGGGAGACAGTTATCTTTAAGCTGGTATAGGCTAGGTAGGATATAGTTAGGTATGTTTTAGTCTTTAGAGTTTTGACCCCACTCCATTAACTCCAGATATTTCCAGTAAGCTCCCAAAATTTGATGATACCTGGGAGAGATACTGTGATTAAATATCCAGTCATTTATCATTTGAATCCCTTATTTACCCTACCCCATTAAGTCCTTTTAAGAGTTAGATAATTTTTTTAGCTTTCTGCACAAACGTTCTAAGGTGAGTTACAGAAATATTTTCTAAAATTCATGTGGCTGTATATATAAATGAATAAATTGGGGCAGATAGAAAAATGGGTAGTATAAAAATAAAGTGAAGTAGTAAGTGAATATACAAAAGGCCCGACCTGAGCAATAGGGTGTGTAGCGAGCATCACAGAATTGGCTTTGGGTTTTGGAGCTGAGTTAGGAAAATAAATGTACTCAAGTATAATTCAAAATCACTTGGTAGGTCTTTTCTTCTCCTCCTTTTCTTTTACTTCTTTACTCCGCGTATTCTTTAGCTCATGTATTACAGATCATTTGAAACTATATTCTATATACCTAGTCCAGAATTTCTTCAGATGTTTTGATTGTTATATATAGTACTATCTTGAAGTTTTCACAAAAGACTATGCTATTTGAAAAGTAGCTATAAAATTATGTATTTAAAACTCAGAAATACATGATGATGTGCTAATCCTATGTAGGTTCAAAGGAAATTTTCATGATTTTTTTAAAATTTTAAGTGACTATAGAATACTACTGTCTTTTCTCTGTAATGCCTATCAGCCATCTGTTATTTTTTGTAAGACAGGCAATATTTTCATTAATGTACTGTTTATAAAATTTTCCATCTAAAGATTCTTGTGATGAGTATTAAGTAATCTGTCCAGTGTTACAGTTTAATTTTTGTTCCTTTGGTTTCATTTTATCCTTAAAGTATATGGTTAGAGAAAACAATACCTTTGGGTTGGGTGGAGATACTAGTACATGGAAAACTCAGTTTGGGGGGCTCCCTTTGAGAAGTGAGTTTCTCAGAAGATCCCTATGTTTCTAATTAAGTAACCCACTCAGACCGTGAGAATTCTGTTTTGAGGTTTATGCGTGGATTTCTGCTTATTTACAAATACCTCTGCTGAAGCTTGCAGATTTATTTAAGTCTGTGAATCATCATTAGAACCAAATTGACTTCTTTTGAAAAATTGCTGGCATGTGAAGGACTGTTGTACAGGCTCTCAGACCCCAAATGTCTGAATTGTAGTTTCCTTTAGTAGGATCAGGGTCTGGTCAGTCTGGGTATAGACTGTTTACAGATAAGAAACAAGTGGAAATAGTAGGTCAGTAGTCAGTGTCGGGAAACTGAAGGAGCAAACAGTCTTGGAAGTCATTGTAGGAGTGAGCAGTTCCAGAGGAAAAATCGACAAGAGTCTATAGGAAGCAGTTTGGGGCTGGAAGACAGACTGTTAGCAGCTGGATGGATGATAATTCAGGGTCCACAGCAGAAGGCCCTGCAGATTATTGAGGTGTGATGTGAGGTTAGACCAAATGACCCTTTGTTGAATCAACCGTAGCCAATTTTATTCCTCTGTCAGTAGAATTAAACCATTAGGGAGAATATCCTGCTGTTTTTCAGGAGAAAACAAAAATGGGATTAGGAGTTTCAGGAGCTGGAAGTACAGATTTCCTCTAGTACTTCTCAATACCTTGTTGAGTTCTTGTTGTAATTTAGAAATTTCAACTAAAAGTAGTCATTGTATTAATTTTTCATTTTGGCTTTATGATAACAAAAATGAATTAATTTTCTAACCATTATACAATACACATTTATAAATGACATGTTAGTGTATGCATTTTAAAAAGGATATAATGTGTGCATGCTGTAGTATTCCCAAAGAATTGTTCAGTCTGACAGACTGGGTTCAAATTTTTAACCTTTTTTTCTAGTTAACTATGTGGTGACCTCCTAGCCTCACTTTTTCTTCTTTTTTTAATTTAACCTAAGAGGGGAGCTGCCATGTGATCAGCCTTAAAAGTAGACAGACAGAATATTTTTTAAAGTAATACTGGAAATGCTTGAGTAAATATTATCTTTACTAAATTTGGATTTTTCAAGTTACGGAGCATCAGTGCCTGCACCTGGAGCCTATTCTTCACTCGCTGCATCACCCAGTGGTTCTAGGCTGAGCTTCCATCTTCATGTAACATTTTGGCAGCTGCATAGAGTTTAAAACTCTACAGTGAAACTGGGTGATTTTTTTTTTTTCCCCTTTATCATGTGGCTTCTCACTTGACATCCACTTGCTTCAGTATCTGGCTAGTCAATTTTTTAGGCACCTACTCCAA
This sequence comes from Hydrochoerus hydrochaeris, assembly GCA_004027455.1. NCBI lineage: Eukaryota > Metazoa > Chordata > Mammalia > Rodentia > Hydrochaeridae > Hydrochoerus > Hydrochoerus hydrochaeris. Next base: position 114,659 of record PVLA01005797.1, on the reverse strand, counting down.
AACTAGCTTCTCCCCTTCGCCACTAGAACCCATATCCTTTACTCTACTGCAGGACACCTTTCATGCATTCTCTCTCCTCCCAATTAACCATTCCCATCAGAATGCAAACTTGTTCTTTAATTGCCCACATTAAAGCACAGAAGCCTCCCTTGACTCTTTCCTTAAACACCATCATCTGTTTTCTCTGTTCTTCTCTTACAGCAAGACTTCTGCAGGGTGTCTGTGCTTCATGTCTCTTGTGCATTCTCTCCCCTTTCTCTTGAACTTGCTGCAGTTTGGTTCTGGCCTCTGATACTGCACTGAAACAGCTCTTTCCAGACTTACATGCCACTGCATAATTAGTGCTTAGATGTCAGTCAGCATCTTTTTCATTATGCCACTGGTATTTGACACAATTGCTTGCTGCATCCATGACCCTCTCTGACTTTTCTTCATAGTCCTCTTAGAGCGTCTTTCTCCTCTCACACATTGATGCTCCCTAGTTTCAGCTCTTAGGTCTCGTCTCTGTCATTACTTGGTTTCTGGGGGGCTTAAAGTAACATTACCAGTGACACTCCAGTGTTATATATCCTGGGACAGTCATGACAAATCTTTGAGAGCTTTTAATGATTACATACAGCCTGCTGTGGCATGGGTGCCATAGTTTCTTCATCACCACTGTCCTAGGAACTCTGCATTCTTAAATTCCAGTCTTTACTGAATTTTTCCACTCAGCTGTTTTTCCTTCATTTTTCCTCATTGCAATGAACGACAAGCTTGCTTTTCCTGTTACTAAACCAAAATCTTTGGAATCATTCTATGTTTAAACCATCAGCAAATTCTTTCCTTTTAAAATATGTCTGAAACCTTGATTAACTTTTCTCCTGGGCATTTGTACTATTCTTTCCTCTGATGGAAAATTTTTCCCACAAATTTCTATGTGGCTCATTCCCTCATATCCTTGCAGTTTTAATCAGAAATGGCATCATATGCAAGAAGCATTTCCTATGACCAAGTACAAAATAACAAATTTTTTCTTCTTTTTTTTTTTTTTTTTGGTGCTGGGGATTGAACTCATGACCTTGCACTTGCCGGGCAGGCACTTATGCTGCTGAGCTAAACCCCCAGCCCCCAAAATAACAATTCTACCCTACCATCTGCATCTCCTTTACATTACCTTGCCAGCTTAATTCAACAGTTTTCATCATAGGACACATGGAAATACATATGTACACTCTGTGTGTATAACATGTGTATGTGTGTAATTCATAGCAGTTATCCAAAGATATGTGCAATCCGTGTATGTGTATAATTCCTAACAGTTATCCCCATAGGACACATGCAAACACATATATACTCTGCATGTATAATAGTGCTTGTGCTTATGTATTTTTAAGTATCTTATTTCCTCCAGAATATCAGCTGCACAGGAATAGGGAATATTTTGTTAAATATTTATCCCCAAAGCCTCCTATATATTAGGCATTCAACAAAAAACCCTTTCCAGAATTGTGTGGTGTTTCTTTCATTTCATTTTTATCTCAAGGTAAAGATTAAGAAAATATTACATTAATATTTTTTAACTAAAAAAAAAAGTAAATGATATTTCTAATACCTAATTCACTTTTTATAAGGATCTGATAAATTTCAAGAGTTGTTTCCAGATATATAGCTTTTTATCATTTTAAATATTATTTGATTGAAATTAGTCAAATAAATTTTTGTGTGCACAAACTTTGATTTAACTGATATTTTGCATTTATTATTTTTAGCATCAATTTGTTATAAAAAGAAAATTAGTGAGGAAAAGAAATGTTCAATGTAAAATTTTTTGAGTAAAGGGTATAGTTCAGTGATAGAGTATGTGCTTAGCTTGTATCTCTAGGTTCAGTCCCTAGCACCAAAAGTACAGTGATGTTTTGCCTATTAAGGACTTTAGTTTCATCTTGTTTAATTACTTAAATATTCTTAGGAAGATGTTTATGTCTAATTTATTATAGAGAAAAGTATTTCAGTGGATGTGCATAATTTGTCTCATAATTTAAGAACTAGTAATTTATCAGTAACTTTTTAGTACTCTATGAGGCATGTTTTATTTATCTTTCCTCTCTTTAATGATTAATCAAATTCTTATTATTTCTTATTTCATTACTCTTTTCACCTTTCTCTTCCTGTCTGTGTCAGAATTTTTAAGGGGGCCTGAGATAGCTTTGCTCCGTAAGCGCCTGCAGCAGCTGAGGCTTAAGAAGGCTGAGCAGCAGAGGCAGCAGGAGCTGGCAGCTCAGAGCCAGCAGCCGCCTTCCACTTCTGATCAGTCTTCCCATGAGGGCTCTTCCCAGGACCCTCGTGCTCCAGGTCATTAATGTCAAGTGCCCTTGAGCAGCTAGTAGAATTTGTTTTTAGTACTGCTACTTTGTAATAAGATGCTTCCCTTTCCCATTCAAAAAAAGAACTAACGTGCTTACAGCTTAGCCCTTTTTTCCCTTGCATATAATGCTGTTCAACATCTGTCGTAGAGGGCCCGATTGGCAGCAGCATAATAATCACTTATTTTATTTGTAATATATTTGGAGAGAGACAGATATTTGTTACTTTTACAGCTGGTAAGCTCCTTTCTGATAACTGTCTAGTGAACTTAGAGCCTGCATTGATATTTGTACTCCAGTTTCCTCAATGCTGAATTGAATTTGCTTATGGAATCTTAGCTCTTGTGTTTTTTTTCTCCCGCTTTGATAGATTTTAGAATTATACTGTTGTTTGGCTGCACTAGCATGCTGATTCAGTCATTCCCTTTCGTCATTATTTGAGATTTTTCAGTATTTGCTTACTTATTCTTCTATACACAATCAATTCCTAATATTTAAGGTAGCAAAAGTATTCTATGGTCTCATTTTCCTGTTACTACAAAATCAAATTCTGGTAAAATAGTGGTAATCTGTGCTAGTCTGGAGTATTTTAGTGCTCCAGTTCTTTCAAAGCTTATTATGCTCAGTAGACATTTGTTGAATTAATAAAGGATACAGTACAAAGTAATGTCAACTTAATTCTTTCAAGATGGATAGTAAGGGCTGGGGATTTAGCCCAGTGGTACAGCACCTGCCAGGCAAGTGTGAGGTCCTAAGTTCGATTCCTTACAAAAAAGATGGATAATAAGGACTATAAATCCTATACTGTAGGTATTCTAGTAGTGAATTAATATTTAGGGATGAATATATGGCTAGACTGTCATATTAATGAATTTTTCTGTTCTTTTTAATTTTATTTATTTTAAAGTCTTACTGTGTATTTCAGCCTGGCTTTTAACTCACTACATAGCCTAGGCTGGCCTTATCCTCTTGCCTCAGCCTCCCAAGTGCTAAGATTACATTCATATGCCACTATACCTTTCTTCTAATCAATAATATATTGTTTGATGTACTTTGTTCTTCCACCTTAAGTAGTGATTAATTTGGGTGTTAATTACTTTGAGAGCTTTGTGGAATTAGCCAGTACTGTATATAAGTAGAACTAGGCAATCTCCACTTTGTAAATATCTGTTTCAGTAAATGCTGTGTAACACAAAGCACATTATAGAGTAGTGTGTAAAATAAGTTGAAGCCACTCTGATACAGGTATGATATGTAGGACAAATCATGCACTTGATTTGTAATTCAGTGTTATATTATTGAAGGAAATTTCAACAAATCAAAGACTTTTCTGGTGTTTTGTTTTCCCTTAGGCATATCTTTTCCTATGCCTCATACTTATAGCTAACCAGGAATGTTTAATCAGATTACAGTGATGGCATTCACTAATCACTTTGCTATGGTTTCATGCTATATCTTAACTCTCTAGCCAAAGTGTTTTGAGAATAAAAAGAAATCATGAAACATAAGGAATAAAAAAGAAAATAAAATGTTCTTACATATTTTAAAAATACCAAAGTCTTGAAGGGTTTTTTTTAGTAGTTTTCTACAAATCAAGTGCAGTATTAAAATGGGTTTGAGTAGAGAGCAAAACTTTAGTAAGACATGAAGTATACACTGTGGATGTCAGAGACATATTTGGGGTGACTAGCCTTTTGTATGTGCTTCGCATATTTGAATTGAAGGAAGTTCTTTTTAGGGTCAGAAATTCAGGGTGATTGTATGATCTCTGTGAAACGAATACTGTCTTACCATTTCTTAGGATCATTCTGATTAAATAGTACTTAATTTTTGTCTAGTTCACTTATGATAATCATTAAAAAGCTAGTTAAGTAGGCACTTCACCAGTCTTGAAGCCGGGAAGTGTGTTACCTTTTCTGTGTTATTAAAGAATATTCTTTACCCCTTGGGCTGCTCACATCGTCCCTTGGTGTTATTACTCAGTGTATGTTTATCCCTTCACCCACGTAATGAGGTGCATACCTGTATCTCATGTGTTTAGCACAGCATTCAGGTGAGACACTAATAAATCTAATCGGTAACACACCCTGTGTGCATTTTCTAGTGCAATTTCATCATATTCCATCCTCACGTCATTGGAAAAGTATTATTGATAATTAAAAGCTTTAAAAATATTTAATAAGGGACAACTAATAGAATCTGGATCATTTAGTAAATTTTGGGGTATGATGAAGGAATTGGCTTAATGTGAAATTCTTCATTTCAGAACACATAAAAATATGGAATAGAGATTAAATTTGTGAAATGAATGATTAGGTGGTTTTGTATATGTGTATTGTAGACAGCAGTTGATCCATTCTCTTACGATAGATCTTATTATCATTTCAAAAATCACCAAAATTAACTTTCTAGATTTTACTATTAGAAAAATGTATATTTTTCATGTATGAAGAGCGTATTTTCCATTATACCTTGATATCTTTATAGTATAATAAGTGATTATCTTGCCAATAAATTATATTTCCATTGCCTTTCCACTTAAGATTTTTAGGTAAAAGTTGTTCAAAGGAGACATGACTATAACTTGGAAACTAAGAAACTTTTAAACAGGCACAAATAGGATTTCTGAATTAGTGTGTTGCTAAATTTTTTTTGGAAAACATAGGATTCATTGGAATCTTTTGTGAGAGGCTAAGTATAAGATGTATCAACAATACCTAATTTCTGTAGGCAAGTAAGATCAAAGCACTTTCCATAAAGTGAGATCAAATAGGTAGAAGACTGGTACCGGTTCATGATAATCTCAAGTGAAGTAGTACTTTTAGTTATCAGTATTTCTTGACAGTTGAAGTCTAAAACATGATTTCAGGCACCAGATGATACCACTTTTAATTTCAAATTACTGTTTAAGATAAGTTTTATAAAATAAATGTTAGATTTTTGGCTTTCCTTTTTTTTCTTAACAGTAAACTCTTTCATTAGAGTCTTACATAGAAGTGCTGATTTAAAACATGTGAAAGTAATACCATAAAAGTGAAAGGGAGTAAAAAGTAGTGACTTACCTGCTTACCTCTCATGCAAATCCCAAGGCTCTTCAATTCTCTGAAACCTAGTTTGAAAAACATTACACTAAAGGGATATTTGATGCCTATGATAATCCTTTAGAATGGTTTTCAAGTCACAATATATTTTAAAATATTACTTCTTTAGTTTTACAAAATTAGGTCTTTTTCTAGATTGTTAGGAAATGTACCATAACTTATTTAAGAAATAGACTGTAACTTATTTTTGAGATTTTTAGGAAACATGTTATAACAAAGAACAAAATCTTTCAGTAATCACATCACTGATCTACTGTAAGACTGACTGAATTTTTGTTCCTGACCCTATGCCTGGATGATCTTGGGCAGTTCATTTGGCTGCCTTATGCCTCAATTTCCCTTTCTAAATTTATAGTTTCTTTCACTTACTACTTCTAAGTGTTCTTGTATCAAAGTCATTTCAGTAAGGTAGTATTCAGGATTCTGAACGAGCTGTAGGTATGTTTGTCCAGTGAATGCCCTAAGTAGCAACAGAGGCATTCAGCTTTCTGGCTGATTTTAAGCCCAACTTTTTTTTCCATTTCAGGTCCCCTGAACTGATGGGTTGCTGGCTCCTGCTCAGAGTGACAGCACCCTGTGGATTCTGCTGGTACTGGCCCGACCACCACAGAGCCCCACTGGAGCATGGAGCCAGCCTAGAGAGGGTCAGGTAGGAACTGTTTTTTCACTTTATGGCACGGTTTTGCCAATTGGAGAAAAAAAAAAAGTACCTTTTATACCCCTAAAGGGTATAAAACATTGGTGATTATTTTTGAAAAAGGGCTTTTCAAAACTGAGCCATATTGGAAAAAATCAGCACTTCCCCACTTCTGTGCAAGCAGGCTCTACATATCATCAGATTCCCCCAATATCCAAAGTAGTAATCACATTGTAGCACTTCCCAAATGGATGCGTTGGTCCATGTTTTTAGTGTAAGCGCATCAGGTATGATGTTATCCTGGTTCTGCAGGCACTTCCTAACTGTCTTGCATGTTGAGTCCTAAGCAAAACTGTGATGAATCTCTCCAGTATTTTTCACTCAGTATTATAGCCCTAAAAATAGGAAAGTAGTAATAACATTAATAAGACCCTGTCTGTTATTTAGTAGTCCCCTTGGATTATCTCTTTAGGTTTTCACAGGAACACTGTGTGGTAGATTATTTCCATTTTATGGGTGGAGACCGTGAGATTTAAATAATTTGTCCCTGTTTACAGTGTTACTGAGTGGAAAACTGTATGCAAATTCTGGTGTTGAGGAGCTAAAGAATTTTCTGAAGACCAAACTGCTAGTTTTTGGAAATCTGTAGTAATTGACACTGAGCTTAGAGTTGAATGAGTAGTTGCTTGAAATTTACCTCCACTTCAAAAATAATACTGGAATTCTTCAGATAAACTGACTGTCCATATTGCATTTAATAGTAAATTATCCTTGGGCCTTATATTCAAATTTTTATTTTGTGATGGTGCTTTCTAGAAGACATTTCACAGAGAAATAAAGTAGACTATGTAAACAACTGAAATTGTCATTTTGAACTAATAATTATAGTTTTTGATATTGTATTAATCCTTGGAAAATTTCTATAGGAGTTTTAAAGATTGTATTTATGAATATCCGCAGATATAAAAGTATATCACTTAAAATGTTTATGTGACAGTAAAATAATCCTTCCAACACATGGTTGCACTGTCCTACAGTCATACATAAAAGCAGTAATCAAGAGGGATTTCTTCAGAGATTAGTCTTTAACATGTAAAGAACAGCAAAGGATTTCCAGAAATAGACAGTATCTGTGACATACTTTGAAACCAAAAGGAAGCCCTTTATTGCAGTAGTATTTTTCTGTCTTAATGTAAGCATTAATATTTGAAGAATATAATCATATTTCTGAAGACTACCTTAGCTATTCTAGCAAAGTAACATAATGGAAATGTTTAATCTAATGTTTTAAATGGATACATGAGAAGGAAAGTTAAGCATTGCAGATTAAGGAGTTGCTTAAAATACTATTATTTCCACTTTCTTTTTGTGGTAAAGACCCTTTTAACTGAATGTTTTGATGAAGAAATAATAAGAATCAGCCAAAGCTATAAATCAAATAATGATCATGCTTTATCAAAATCTAGCAGGGCAGAAATCTCTGAACAAACTAGTATGATAGTATAAGCTGAATGATTTAAAAAGGATATGAGTAGTAACTAGTAGCAGAATTGAGAGTTTTAAATGTACTAAAGGAAGCAATCGGATGGTATAAAGGATTGGTACAAAGCCCCAGAGTGTGTTGGAAATTTGTGTCAGCTACCTTGTTAAGGGTCATCTTCACTTAAAACAGCTACCTTTGGGGGAATGAAATGTCATTATAAGCAAGGCTGCTGATCAACCAAAAGTGTTTTATTAACAACATTTATGAAAATCTAGAGCACACAGACTATTAGAAATGAGGAGTTATTTTTACATTTGAGGTAGATATGCATATTACCCACGTTTTCCCTTTTACTATAGCTCCATGGTACTGGACACTAGAGATACTGGAGACTGGAACTCAAGCCAGGAATGAGCAGGGGTTACCTTCTCCTACAAATCCAGTGGCCCTTATCTGAAATGCCTGGGGACCAGAAGTGTTTCAGATTTCATAATTACTTAAGATTTTGGAATATTTTATAATACACATTTTGAGTTATCTCAGATTCAATCCAGGCCTAAACACGAAACTCATTTGTTTTTTCTATCACCTTCAATACAAACATTGGAGATAATTTTTTATACAGTATTTTTAGTACAGCTGTGTTTTGACTGTGACCTGTCTACATGAGGTCAGATGCAGAATTTTCCACTTGAGGTGTCATGTTAACACTTAAAAGTTTTCGGTTTTGGAGCATTTCAGGTTTTTGAGTTAGCGTTGTTTAGTCTGTATTTTCCAGTGCTTTGATCAGGTTACTAGATCTCTAGGCTCATGGGGCAGAAAGAAGCTTGGGCCTAAAAGCGTTGCTAATTATTGTTAGAATCAGGTTTAGAATCAATACTTACGAGCTCCAAACAAGTGACCTTTTCATCTCATCATGCCACTTGTAAAATCTATTTACGTAATGAATTCTCACACAGATCTTCAGTATATACCAAAGATAAAAAGAAAGTTTTTCTCTTTATAGCTAAAGTAGAAATTGCAAAACCCAGACCATTAAACTTTCTCTTTGCCTCTCTTTTTCTTTCCCCACCAGATATCTCTTAAAAAAAAAAAAAACTAAGCTTCCACCAAGTATAATTTTAATATGCACAATCTACTATAGAGTTTTTAAAAGTTGTGTATGTTTCTGTGAAGGTGACTACTTCATTCAGTATTTTTCTTATGAAACATTTTCTCTGCCCGACATCTTGACTTGAGCAGCTTGTTCAGTTTATGGTGTAACATGCCACACCTCACAGAGTACAGTGAGCATCTCATTTCATTTTCTGAATTCTCCAAGGCAGCTGAAAGCCCGTTAAGGGGCCGGAGAGGGAGTCAGACAAGGGCAATGAGTCTTCTGTTTAGTGGAAATACCCCATTTCTAATTTACCTCTTCTGTACCTTGTGCCTGCCCTAAATGAATTTGTTAAAAGGTATGTGCATGGAAGTAGAATATTTTCTCAACTGATTCTGAAAGTTGCTAAATGCTTGCCTGGAATAACATTTTAAGCACATGGCCTTGCTTACTTACTGCTTGGAAAACCACACCATAGTACTTGCTTCTGTTCCCCACCCTTGAACGTGTTTCTTAAGCATAGAGTTGATCATGACATTGCTGTGCAGTTTTCTGCTGCTTACTTTTAAGTTGAAATCTCATTTTTGTTTCAGATTCTCCTTCTTCTGTGGTTAACAAACAGCTCGGATCCATGTCACTTGACGAGCAACAGGGTGCGTGCAACAGGAGATGCGCTATGCCCATCCAACCATAGTTATATTGCCATGCATAAACAGAGTTCCTTCTCGCTTTTACGTAGCATTTTATTTTGATTATGGTCTTGTAGTCAGTATTTAATAGACTACTAATTTAAATTACTCTAGATGGTATTGGTTTACAAAAGGCCCCTTGGCCAAATTATGTTCTGTGTAAGCTAATTTCTAAGTTGGACCTTTTCCCCCATCTTTGAATTCACTCCCTGTAACTGTGTAGTAACGGATATAAACTATATCTATTTTTAAATTCTAGGTATCTATCATAAAATTATGTAGAGTTATGAGTGTGAGGTTAGTATACTACCTCCTTGCTCATTTAGGAGGAGTTATTTGAACATAGTAATATCCCATATTACTAGATTGCTGTGGTAATGACACTTGGTTTTCTGTTTCCCTTATCTGGTGGTTAAATTCCTGACAGGTTTTACTATAGGGAGAGATCAACGTGAAAGCCACCATTTAGAGGGAAAAATAGCTTCCCCTTCTACTTTGGCCTTTTGAATGAGAAGAGTTACAGAATCAATTTCAGAGCCTCAAGCAGAGGTGGACAGGCTACTTACTTAGCAGACTTTGTCACTGGAAGGTAGAAGACAGTACAGAGAGGGTTGGAGGTGAGGCCATTCTATCAAAAGGAGACACCTGTAAAGAAGGAAAGAGAAAAGGAAGATGATGAAATTAGAATAAAAACTAAATGGTTTACTGTCCTTGACTCAGCATGCCCTGAAATACTGAGTAATTTGAGATACAGTATGATAAATGATGTTAATAATGTTAAGTGAATAAGAATAACTTAAAATGATTTCATGTTTTGCTGTTTAAAAAGGCAGATGAGTATCTAACAGATTTTACAAATATTTTCTTTCTTTTTTCTTTTTTTAATTGTTTTTCCCCTTAAGACAGGGTATTGCTGTGTAGTGAAGACTGGTCTTAAAGTTGCTGTGTAGCCCAGGCTGGACTCAGATTCTCAGTCTCCCTCAGACTTCTGAGTGCTGAGGCTATAGGTGTGTGTTGCTAAACCCAGCTAAAAAATTCTTTTAAATAGTAAAAAAGTTGTAAAATTTGGTTGGCTGGAAGTTTATATGTATAGGGTGACTCAGTGTCAACAATAATGGGGATATTAAATATTGCTGTAATACTTATTTGGTATGAAACAGTTAATTTTAACTGTCTTCTTAGAGAAATATTCAGAAACTAATTTTAAAGCAAATACAGAAAATTTCTGAACATCTTATCTTTTGTAGATCTGAGGTGACATGTATTGCTATGTTTTTTTTCTTTGCTTTTGAAAAAAATTAGTAAATGAATTCGAGCACTAAGAAATTAAGCAAATGAATTCGAGCGCTAAGAAATTAAGCATGTTTTATCTTTATACACGTACTGCAGTGATATTTAAAGTGAAAACCCAGTTATGACTTATTATAATATATTGCACTATAGCCAGATTAATGTTCTATCTAATCACGTTAGAATAATTTCTATAGAGTTATACTGAGTGATGTATTCAGTATTATATGTTTAGTAGAATATGAAGAAAGAGTAGAATCAAACTTAACTCCCAAGATGTTGGACTTAGTGCTTGGGTGAATAGTGAAGCCATTGGCTAGGGTTGATAACTCAGGAGAAGAAATTAAGAGATTCTTTGTCTTTGGGATCGTGTAAAGAATGACATGTATTTTGATCATATAAGTAGAGGTGTTGTATATAAGATCAAATAGGGGCAGGGATGTAGCTCAGCAGCACGGTGCCTCCCTGGCAAGCACGAGGTCGTGAGTTCAGTTGCCAGTACCAAAAAAAAAAAAAAAAAATTAAGTAATCTGTTTGGCAGAAACTACATTGTAATGAACCCTTATAAATGTGGTTTTATCATAAGGCCTTTGAGCAGGAATGGTCTAATGATGGGTAATACACACAGTTATTTAAGTTTTAAGTTTTTGCATGCCTTTTTGTTCATCAGGATCACATTGCCTGAAGATAACTTGTGCTACAGGAGTTAAGAGACTGCCTCATCACTGAATTCTCTCTGTTGGTCTTTTCACTTCCACATAGGCTGTTTTTGATTCCCTACCAGCAACCAGAGACTTTTAAAGATGTAAATAGATTCATTGTGTCATTTGTGTGCCTAAAATATTTTAGTCGCCCCAATTCATGCCTTAGTTTTAAAAGCCAAACATGAGACCTGACCTCTCACTAACCTCCTCTCGGGCCACTCCTCCCCCAGCACACTCCTAGTGCGGTAGCCTCCGTTCAGTTCCGGACTCTCCAGAGCCTTTGGTGCACTGTTGCCCCTACCCTAACTGCTTTCCTGTTAAGCAGCTCTACTCTTCTTTTGAGTCTCACTTAGGTATCACTTTCTCTAAAATACGGTGACCTCCCAATCTTCAGTAGTTCTGCCCTCTTTTTCTTTCTTTGAGACTTGTTATTTTACCTGATTGAATTTGCAATCATTTATTCATTTAGGGGATTTTTGTTGTTGTTGTTGATGTTGTTTAATATTTACATCTCTCCGTATTTAAAAATTTTTTATTCTCTGTAATATACTCAATGTGTAAAGTCATAACATTTGTATAGTAAACAATATTTGTTGAATGAATAGATGAATTAGTCTTTAAGCAATGTGTAGCTATGGAAATCATTTCAGCTTGGAAAAACATGAAATGTATATATTGTTAAGTTCATTTTGGAAGTATTATGAATGATTGATTGGGAGAGTTGCGTAGAACTGATGTTATTAAGAGCTGTGTGACACTATTGAAATAGTCCAGGTGAGATACAGTAAGGGATCCAATCCCTTATCATAGCATAAACCCCCAGTGCCTACAAAAAAATTTTTTTTTAAAGTAAAACAATAAATGAGACCTTGAAACTGGTTAGTTAGAAACAAATGAGAGAAGCTGGGCTTGGTAGTGCAGACTTGTAATCCCAGCTACTTACAAGGCTAAAGCAGAAGGAACAGAAAAGTTGGAGCATGGCCGAGCAACTTCACGGGGCCTTATCTCAAAATAAAATTAAGTCCCAAGTATAGGTTAGCACACTCTGGGTTCAATTCCCAGTACTACCCAAAAACAACAAAAACCTGAGCCTGGGGAATTATATAAAGTGGAGAGGTTTATTTTGGCCGCAGTCTAGGAAGGCTCTGGCGTGTCCTTGGCTCTTAAGGTATCTGTCTGTCTCTTGTATGAACTTGTTTTGCCTCTTGCAGATGTTCAGAGCTAGGTATGGTGATGCATGCCAGTAATCCCAGAACTCTGGGAGGCTGACACAGGATGCTTACAAGCATCTGTGATCACAATCACATCTAACAATAAGAATAGATAAAGAAAAATAAAATACAAATGTGATGGGTAAAATAGAGGTAAATAACAGGGTTCAGTGGGTAGCATATGCGAGATTCTTTATCCCCTTGAGCAGTGTGGTTTCTTAAGATAGAGAGGAGAGGCAGTTGTTTACTTGAATGCTGCTTAGAGCTCAAGCAAACTAACCGAGTGGTGACTGATGCCTTTAGAAAAGCAGTTTCATTGTTATGAAAGAGACAGAAACCAGATTTTAGACTAGGAAATGAGAAGAAAGAAACACATTTTAAAACAATAAGGAAGAGGACAGTACTTCGAGGGGAAAGCGGTCAAAAGAGCATTCACCTAGGTCAGTGGTGTTTTTCTTTTAAGACAAAAGATGTTAATACAAGATTTTTGTTTTTGTTTTTCTAAACTAAAATTGTAGTATTCAGGTCTAATCGCACTTTGCAATACATAAGCAGGTTGGCTTGTGATTTGGGCTCTTGACTCTAAAACTTCTCCTTCACTGATGTTGACCGTCTGCCTTGCTTTCATGTGGAAGTCATGTTTTAACATTATTTTACCTTATCCAAATACATAAGTGACCAGTTTTTTTAAGTTCAGCGTACCACCCAAAGAGTCATGAAAAGAAACCTTATCATCACTGCTGTGTTGTGTCCAAAGAATTTGAGTGGGGCTTTTTTTGCTACATATGGTAGGCATCTACCTGTTTTACGCCTACATTATTGTTCTCCAGAATGAGAAGTGAAATAGGAATGGAGACTTTAAGGAATAGAGAGATGAAGGCTCATAGTTGTGAAGTGGAGAAGGAGGCCCACATGACAGAAGCACAGTGCTACATTTCAAACAAATTCTGTGAATATGGAACCAGGCAGTTTAAATCTACATGCATCCCAACCCTATGTTTACATTTAATTCACATTGCTATTTGTGTCCTGAAAAAATTCCTTGGATTAAAATTATTAGAATTGACACAGTTATGTTTTGATTGATGGAAAAAAATTTGACTTTAATATTGTATTAAACATTATGTAGAGGAGAATGAATAAATAGTACCAAACGTGTATCTTTTTTCAGCTTTCATAAAGTAGTTTACTTTAATATTTATTTAGGAATATCTCCACTGTTGTGAACACTCATTTTTAGAATGAAATGTCTTGCTTCACAGCTATCTGTGTGGTAGATAGGTGTTCACTGTTAAAATCCTGTCTTAGAGGAACATTTCTACTTGGAACCACAATATGTTCCTTAATAGAATGATTGGAGGAAGATCGGATATTTTGTACTCTGGTATCTGCAGAAAAGTTATAGACTCCTTGATCCATGAAGATGGAAAATTTTGTATTAGTTTAGAAATCATGCATACAAAATTTGGGGAAATAGACTTTTTCATTGCTATGCCTGCATTTTTAAGGGTTTTTATAATATATTTTATTTCTCTTTAGATTTGATTTTTGAAAGTATTGGACAATGACATGAGAAATAGGCATTGAATATCATAGAAAATCTAAGATAAAAAATAGATTATTATTATATGTTCCATAGCTTATCTAAGCTGCTGTAATTAGCTAATTTGTGATTGCACAATTATGATAGACCAAGAAGCAGAGAAAAATGTTAGACATAGTAGTTCTAAACAAATTATTACTGTCATACTTTAGTGACTTTTTTGTTTTTGTTTGTTGGTACTAAGAATCGAACTCATGACCTCACACTTAACAGGCAAGCACTTAAACCACTGAGCTAAATTCCTAGCCATAGTTACTTCATTTTGAATACCATGTTTAAGTTCTCCAGGGATAATCTAGCTAAAAATCTGTACTTTCAATTAATATTTAGATATTATATCCATAATAATATTTAGATCAGTATTTAAATATACAAATCTAGTTACAAGATAGCATATTTTGCACAATTGTTGCCAAACTTTATTTTTTGTATTTCTTTGAACATGTTTTTTAGAACCATTAATGATTATAATTTCATAGCTGGAAATGGCACAGATTGAATTTTTCCAGGTTATGCTGTACAAAAATAGTTAATTTGTGGATTCTGATGTGAAAGAGTTAGAAAAGGATTGGGGATATGGCTCAGTGGTAAATTCTTGCCTTATATGCCCAAGGCCTTGAGTTTAAAACCCGGCACCAAAAAAAAAAAAAAAAAAAAAGAGAGAGAAGAGAGGGTTGGAAGATATTTGATCAAATACAAGATATGATCTAAAATAGACGGTAGATGTTGAAATAAAAATATTTATTACAGTATAAGATACATGGCCATTAATCCCCTCAAAATATTTCTTCTCCCTTTGAACACACTTACCCCATCATTCTTAGCATTTTCTGAAGCAGTTCTTGAAGTCTTGTTTCCTGAATGTCTTTATGAAGTATAATCAGAAATCAGGTAAGTGCTGCCAAGTGCCATCTAACAGAAAGGCAGGCTTATAAAAACATGATGTGTCTTCATCCATCCTATTCACCAGATCTGGCACCATGCAACTTTTGACTTTTATAAAGTCAGAATGATCATACAAGGCAAATGCTTTAAGTTAAGTCAGCACATCGAGGCAGCCATGATAGTGCCACTAAAGACATGAAAGAGAACTTCTAGAACTGCTTCACAAAGTGCCAAGAAGGATGACAGTCACCATATTTTCTGACCACATTTTGTTTTGCATTCAGAGATACTGCTTCTGAATTCTATTTCAGACCATTTAAAAATTTTTCTGAGCTAATGCACTAATCTGAAAAAGCTTTAATATTTTTGGAAAGGATCTTTTAATTCTTTTTGTTTGTTTGTTTGTTTTTAGCTTTGACAGTTTCACTGTGCAGTTTAGGCTGGTCTTAAATTCACTACAAAGCCCAAACTGGTCTCAGATTCACAGCAAAGCCTCCTGCCTCAGCCTTCTGAGTGCTGGCATTATGGGCATGTGCCCTGTCCCACCCTGCCCAGCCAGCTTTTCATTTCTAATTCCCAAAATGAAGTTTTACAATGTTTACAGTAGGGCATTCTGCACTGCTAATCAATTGATTATAATAATTATAATTACTAAGCAACATAGAATAGACATCTAAAGACTTAGCTTTTTAAAAACAGGTTAAAAGTGATTTTTTTCTATTGCATTGCTCTTTTTCTGAGCATACCACAAATGAGTCTTCTCTTACTCTTTTTCTTTTCCCTTACTGTTTTTAGAGGAAGGAACACCAGTTCAGTCTGGAAGTGCTCTAGAAGACACACAGCTGCACGTACTCTGGTGCCAAAGTGGCAGTTTGAGCTACCAAAACTTTTAATCAGTTAAATTAATGTTACCATATGAATTGTCCATCATTTCTCGTCTTTCTTAAAATAGCTGTTTAAGCAATCTGTTTTCTTGTTTGTGTTGAGATTATTTCTAAGACAGTACAGTAAGAACTTTATATATAAAGAAACATATAACTAGAGAAATTCCAGTTTATCATCAGTGTCATTTGTAAAATGAAGATATGTTTTCTAGAGAAAACGCGCGTGTGTGTGTATCTTGATACATAGTAATGTTCAGTAAATTGCATTTGTTCTGATGGTGATGCTTTATACATAAAGCCACCTGTGTGTTTAGGTGAAGTTCTAAACCTGTGGTTTTTAAATAAAAATCTGGTTGTTAATAATCAAAATACTTCAGTAATAGAAATTTGTGTTAATATAAGGCTTTGAAAAAGTTTTTAGAGTATGTTTGCCATTAGAACAAGCTAGGTAAAGTTTAAATGGTTACAGATATTTTTAAAGTAAAAATACTTCGTTAGATCAATTTTTTTATACACATATAGCTTAAAATATACATCTTATTGCAAACATGATGAAAGTGTTCATTATTCACTCAGGGATCTATATTCCTCAGAGAATTCAGCCTAATAAACTATGTATGATCACCCAAAGGAGGACTGAACTGGGGGGAGTAGAATGGAAGAAAGCTGAAAAATGATTCTTAGACTTTGAATCTATTACTCCATTAATACTGCAGTTGAAGAAACCAAGTTTTACATTGTATGGTGTTTCTACCAGAGATGCAAGTTCTTTATCTGCATGCCATAAGGGAATCGGACTCGGGAGCCTGAATTTTTATAATTAATAGAGTCCATTCTGGTTTTTTTTGTAGCCATTAGCTATTTCTGTATTCTGTATTCTTTGTTAAGTTGTGTATTAAAATGGACAGAGTAGACATAGGAAAAGGATTAGAAGTTGACATGGTACAGTGGTCACCTTGGTTCACGAACTTGATTCTTTCCATAATTCTGGTTGCAAACCAAGTTGGCCAGAAAAATTCAATAGTTAGGTGCAGTGTTGGCCTCATAGGGAAATTTGATTCAGTTCTTGTCAAATTCAGTTTGCAGCCAGAATCATGGAGAAAAACTGAGTTCATGAACTGAGGCAACACTGTAAATACTCTGTAAGGGCAACCTGTGCAAAATAGTGACACAAACAAATTTCAGCAGCTGACGCAGTGGCTGTCCATTTAAGAGTCCATTCCATTTTTATAAGTCTGGACCAGTTTTACACTTGGAGAGATGAGTTTATTAACAATTTAAATGAACAAATTGTACCTACTATAATCATTCTGTGATACCACCATATTTTACCTGATTCACAATATATGTATATTCCTGAGAGATTAAATAACCTTGTAATAGATATCCCTAGGGAAAAAAAGTTTGATTGTCATCATCATCTTGCTGGGGATAGGGAGAGTATATAAATTTAAATAAAATGTTTTATGTTTTCTGATATTTTAGTAGCTCTTTATTATCTTCCTAGAGTCCTAACATATACTTAAATGCCTGTAACTTCTTTAGTTTTCAGAAGGAATGTTTTGATACACCATTTTACTCATAAGGCTTCTGGTAACTAAATAGCCATAACCAAAGTAGACCTAGAAATTAGCTTCCTTTTGGTTTCCCTTCCTTTATTACCCTAAAGGAAAAACTAATAAAATACTAGAATGCCATTTGATAAAATAACTTACCCAAAACACTAAATATCCAATCACTGAAAGTTTGAGTGAGTTGTTCTTTTATTTTTAGCACATGTTTATATCAAGCACATAGTCCTGATTAAAGCAGTACAGAAGCAAATGATTTTGCAATTTGGGAGGCCAGCTTTGAAATTAGTTCTTTTTGGTGATGTCTGGGATGGAGCGTAGGGCCTCACACATGCTAGGCAAGCACCATGCTACTGAGCTACATCTACAGCCTCCACTTCTTTTTTTTTTTTTTTTTTTTTGAGACAGGATATTATTACGTAGTTCAGGCTGGCCTCAGACTCAAAACAGTCCTCCTGCCTCAGCCCTCCAAGTGCTTGGATTATAAGTATGTACCACCATGCCTGGCCACCAGCCCAGCTTTGTGATCTACACTATTATTTTTCAGATCTGAACTAATTTTGTAGGACAGTATTTCCAACAATTTGTAAATTAAGAAAGATCTTCATTGCAGCATAAAGTGGAAGTAAGAGTCAGAAAATTTAAATAGGTCTGGGGTTTGTAGCTCAGTGGTTGAGCACTCGCCTAACGTGTAAAGCCGTGGCTTCCATTCCTAGCATCACTAGAAGAGAGCCCAAGTAATTTTGACCTTATTAAGTTGTAATTGTTTTCATTGTTATTGTCAAGAGAAGAAGCTTATTTTTAGCACTATTATATAAATCCTGGAAATCAAGAAAATTTTTATAGGAAATGATTTTTTTCTGCAAGCAGCTAGCAGAAGTGTCACATACTTACTTGTCTGTGTATCCTTTTGTATTCCCTATGTATTTTAATGTTCCTCAGGCTCTTACTCATCATAAAATGAAAAAAAATTCTAAATCCTTATTTCATTTTGTCTCTGAATATCCATGTACTTTGGTGGCAGCAGGTGGTATTGTTAAACAGTCTATCATTTTTTGCAGATAAAATATATATCCACACAGACACGCACACATCCCTATAAACTGTTAGGGTGAAATTGCCTTCCATAATTAAGAAACAAATCCGTTGCAGTATTAGTCAAGAATAGAAGCCAAAGTATATCAGAAGACATAATGTTGTAATAGTTTTGGAAAATATCAAAGCACAATATGTTCTCCTCCTGGATTACAACCCACAGTCCTTCCCTAAAGGACGAATCTGAACCTGAGCGAATGAAATGCACCAATGGCAATTAGCTGTAGCAAAGTTTTTACTGCGCAGCTTGCAGAGCCCTTGGGTCCAGTATCTCGGTGTTTCTGAGGAAGTCCATGTTAGTTATTCTTGACACTCCAGCAACTGATGAGTGGTGTGTATATTCCACTGAATGCAGGTACCATCTTATAATGTGTGCAGTGCATGTTGTATTCTTTGATTTCCTAATGACTAAATACAATTCTCAATGTGCTTGATTTCCCTCTGAATCTAAGGCATCAGGTAGACAAAGCTAGAATGTGGTGCAGTGCTACTTCCAACTTTTCGTGAGAACCATAGCAGATGTGAAAGAACTGTTACAAGGACAAACTAATCTGTGTTTTATAAATTTTAGGAAATGTCATGTTTTTACTGGTTTTGGAGACTTTTTCAAATATTTTAAACACAATTTTCAGATAACAATAATGAAAAGCTGAGCCCTAAACCAGGGACAGGTGAACCAGTTTTAAGTTTGCACTACAGCACTGAAGGAACAACTACAAGCACAATAAAACTGAACTTTACAGATGAATGGTAAGTTAATATTTTCTTAAAGATGTTCTCAGCCATTTTGTAGGTTTATGTTATATATGCATTTTTAGCACTGTCATTTTTATGTTTTGTTTTTGCATAATTCATTGTTTTTCAAATTCTAATGTACTTTAGAATCACTTGGAGAGCTTGCTAAAACACAGAAGGAACACAGAGTTCGGTTTGGTCTGGAGTCTGAGTGCATTTCTAAAAATTTTGCAGATGATAATATACATCCTCAGATATTCTGGTAGAAAATGCAGATAATAATCACCTACAGATCATTAGTGCAAAAATTTTCAGTCTTTTTTTTCTGTAGACAGATATATGTGATTTTTGTTCTGAGTTTTAAAACTTTATTTTATGTATGTAGTAGTTTTTCTTCTTTTCTTTTTTTGAGACAGGGTCTCACTATGCAGTTCGAGCTGGTCTTGAGCTCACTTTGTAGCCCAGACTGGTCTCGAACTTGCAGCGATCCTCTGGCCTCAGCCTCCCAAGTGCTGTGATCACAGGCATGTGCCACAGCGCCTGGTTTAGAAGTTAATTTCAATCATACAGAATAATCTCTGTTCTCCTCTGCATTTGCTGGATTTAATTTTATAGTAAACATTCCTGTTACTAGTCTGAATGAATGTTTTTTGTTTGTTTTTGGTTTTTTTGTCCATCAAGTAAAAATGTTGTGGTTTAGTTAACAGTTTCCCTTTAGTTAGGGAATGAATTTACCATGTTTTAACCAATAAGAATAGAGATATGTTTCCAGAAATAAATTATATCTAGATCAAATGATATTGTCAAATTTTTTTCAGAAAGCCCTTGTCATTACATTTATGTCAGCAGTATACAAATACATTTTATCTTCTCCAGGCCAGTGTTCACTATATTCATTTATTTTTTATTTATTAGAAATAAAGCTAAACTTTTTCATTTATACGATGGTTGTGTACATGCTCTTATAATACTTGGTTTTATCTATTGCTCATTAATTGAGTTGAGAAAAAATGTTTTTTTAAAATATCAACTGACGTCAAGCTTCATTTACTTTCTGACTGTATAATGGCCTTTTGATTGAGACATTATCAAAACTTTTATTAAAATTTATTAAGAGTAGCATATTATTAACTTATTTTTAAGTAATATGTTGACCATGTAGTTTGTTTTGCTTGTGGTACTGGGGATTGTATCTAGGGCTTTCACACTGTTACGTCTCTGGCCCTTTTTGTTTTGCATTTTGAGACAGAGCCTCGCCACCTTGTACCAGCTGGGCTCAAACTTGTTCTCTTTCCTTAGCCTCCCAGAGTGCTGGGATTACAGGCATGTGTGACAATACAGTATTATTTAAATTAAAAATTGATATATTGTGTAATGTGTAGTAATATATAATTATATAAGCTTTATACTCATTTGTGACTAATACACTATAGTAATATACAGTGATATATATTGTAAATATAAAATATGTGTAAATGGTTTTATACAAATATATACTTGTACAAGATATATAATTTATTTAATTCACTGGTTTCCATTTGTGTGTGTTTGTGTGCATTTTACATTAAAAGTCTCAGTTAAGTAGGATTTCACATATTATGCACCTTTTTATTTTACTGTAATACATGTAGATACTAATAGAGAAAATGTTTAAAAAGCACTCTTCTGTTAAAACAAAATTTCATAATAAAACAAAATAACAATAGTTAAATAGACTATGTACCATAATCTTAAAAGAATGGCCAAAGTGTAACTTAAAATACAAGTCCACATTGCACCGCCTGTTCTAGACACTGCAAATCCATCCGTGAAAAAATAAAGTATGTCTCTGCTCTACAGGAGCTTAGAACCCAGGTAGATGAGATAGATAATTCACAGAATAACTGAGTGGACTGTGTGGCATGTTAGGATGTACAGCGTACTATGGAACAAACTAGACTGTGTGAGTAAGAAACACGAGGAAGGGACAGACATAAGTAAGCAAGTGACATTTGGCAAAACCTGCAAGAGCAGTGAGTCATTTGCATATACAGGGAAGCGCCTCCAAGGCAGAGAAAACAGCACAAAGTCTGAAGGAAGTTGCCTCATATTCTGGGATCTGTAAAACCATTGTAGCTGATATGGAGTGACGTAGAGGAGAGAGTAGAGCAGATAGAGAGAGCGGGGAAAGTGGAAGAACTGTCAAAGGGTGAGCTATGCTTCTCGGTCCTGAGTTAAGAGTGGCATAGTAGAAGTGAGACAGGTAAAACACTGTGGCAGGAAGCAGAATGAGAGAGGTATGACTGGGACCAGCTTAGGAGCTGGAGAAGTTGTCAACAATGTTTCACCTTCTAGAGACATGTATGTAATTTCTCTCTTAGCCCTGTGTCTGACATTAACACTTTAAAATTATGACACCCATTGCCCTGTTTCTTGCTACATAATTTGACAGAGGGTTGTCGCTTTTCTCATTTATATCTTCTCTATTTTTGTGTGTCTGCACAAAACAGACTAACTTCTTAACAAAGAGTCCTCTAGGAACATTTTTAGAAAGTCATTAGTTTCATCCTACTTTATGAATCCTGTCTTTTTTTCTCTAAGAATTTAGCCTGAGTTACAGTGTGTCATTCATCCATTTCTTATTTGTCAAAAACTACCATTTTTCTGATTATGAGTATATTCAGTCTTTATTGTCAGAAATAAAGCATTCAAAAAAGTATGCAGTTTTTTCCTCTTTTTTGATCTAGTAAGGTATATTGTTCTTGTTCTTATTTAAGTTTCTTTGATGACAGAGAGGGAAAAATACTATGAGCTTGGACTCAACTTGCCAAGCTGTAGAACCTCCTCTCTCTAAAATCCCAGGTTTCTCCCGCTTCCCTGAGATGGGAGCTCTCCAGGCTGCCTGCCCTTGAACTCGTGATCCTCTCATTATAACCTCCTGAGCAGCTGAGGCTGCAGGCATATGCCACAAGCCTGGCTAATTCTCAGTTTTCATACCTGGAAATGGGCATCTTTAGCAGAACCTGTTTCAGAGGTTTATGGTGAAGAAAGAGTTCATAGCACTTAGCACCTTGCCTGGCACATGATATACCTTAAATAACTGTCAGCTAATAATGACCATCTTTTATAAACTGGCTTTCAAGTACTTTGAGTTTTCTACTGTGGTATTTATCCTTTTCTGTGTGATCTAACTATTACAGAATTAAATGAGGATAATATCATTTACATCTTATTTTGTTGGTATTTTTCATTTTCCTTAGGGTGATTTTGCTTTAAGGTTTCTGCCTGTGAGCTCAGAATAAGCTTGTCCTTTCCAAAACTGAGAAAATTTCTTATCTTTCTCTCATATTTTTTATAGTCTGATTTCAAAAATTTTATATATAGATAGAGAGAGTTTTGGTACCGGGGATCGAACTCATAACCTCGTACTTGTCAGGCAGGTGCTTGTGCCGCTGAGCTAAATCCCCAGCCAAAAAATTGTATTTTTGGAATGTGTTTTTCTGTAAAGTATAAGATAGAATTAATAGCATTAGCCATTCCACATGGTTCCTTTCTCTAAACACTGCTTGTTAAACAAACTTTTAACATTTCTCAGTGATTTTAAATGCCATATTATTATGCTAAATGGACCTATTTGGATAGTGTGTTTTTACTGCTAATGGTTCTCTATTCCTACATCAGTGCAGTAATATTTTAATTATCATAACTGTCGTACCCTGAGCATTTATGTTACAGCTTTCTCAATGGAAACAGATTTGTATATCTCATTAGCATCATAGCAACTGTAGTAGCTATATATTTCCTTCCTAAAAAATTCATCTAGGGAGCTGGGGATATAGCTCAGTGGCATGAGTGCCTGCCTGGCAAGCGCAAGGTCATGAGTTTGATCCCCAGTACCACAAAAAAAAAAAAAAAAATCACCTAGGATAATCTTAATGGGATAACATTTAGCACTGGTGCATAGGTCACCCAACATCTTTCTCGGAATATGTACCCATGTGGGTGTACATTCCTGTTTATAATAACACTTGTAAGAAATTTACCTCTGCGATTTGTCTGAAAGGGTTTTTGTTTTTTCTTTTTTTTGTAAAATCTTGGTTAAAAAGGCCATAATAGTTTAAATTATTTATCGAGTCACTGCTGCTTGTCTATAATTAACTAGTACTTGAACTTGGGACCTTGCACTTGCTAAGCAGGTGCTTGTGCCTCTGAGCTTTATCCCCAGCCCCTAATTAACATTTTAAAGTTTATCAGTTGTTTCTTTTACTTACTGGAACTTATCCTAAATTTAAGCTATTATTGCATTTCTGCTAATTTAATGTCAGCTTTCTATACTTTTTTTCCTTTCTCACATATTTGCCATGATTTGTCACAGAATACTCACTGCCAATGTGGTACAGTGGTACATATTTATAATCCCAGCACTTGAGAGGCTGAGGCAGGACTGTCTCAAGGTCAAGACCAGCCAGGGCTACCATGGTAGCAAGACCCCCTATCTCAAAATTTATTTTTAAAAATTTGATTGGCCTAGTATTCTGCTGTGGCAAGAAATACTGATGGAACTATGGAATTCATGGAGGGAAGGAGTAAAATTAAAACTGAAGACATTATTTCTTTCTACAGAACTCTAATGCTCAGTCAACTGCCATATTCAAACAGCAAACCAGAACTGAAAATGATCCACAAGGGCCTGGTCAAAAGATCAAAAAAATTGCCAAGTTTACTTCAAGTATGAATTTAAGAATAGCCTAAACAGAGCCCCATGTGTCAGACAGCCAAAGTCTGTAACACTGCTAGGATTTAGGTACTGTGACCCATATGTGGGTAAAAGTCAGACAGTGAAGATGATTCATCTCCAGTCCAGCAGAGACCAAGGTCCAGACTGTACTGAGAAGTAAAGGGCTTGTTTAGTATGCTGGAAGACCTGTATTCAGTCTGTAGCATGCACGTGCGCACACACTCTCGCCCACACACACACAATTTCACTAGACGTGTAGAAATGGATACTTGATAAAAGAAGCATCAAGACAGTGAAGAAGTGGTCCTTTTTATATCGTTAATTCTTTTTAAAGTGTTAGAATAGTCATCAACATGATTAATGATGCTTGTAATACTATTAAAATAACATTATGTTTTGTGTTTTTTTAGACTTCTCCAGTAGAAATAAATACATACATTATCCTAAGAGTTCATTTACTAACTTCTTGGTGGAACTACTTGTCTTGTTTTGATAGGAGCAGTACTGCCTCAAGCTCTAGAGGAAATGGAAGCCATTGCAAATCTGAAGATCAAGAAGAATCCTTGGGCCCACAGAGCTCAGTACAAACACCAGAAGAAGAGAGCGGAACAAGTAAGATGTTATTGTCCTTGTAAAACTCCCTTGTTGCATGTCAACTTCTTTTTGGTTTTTTTGGTTTTTTGTTTCTTGTTTTTAATAAATTTACTTTTAACACTATTACATTGGTCACCAGCAGATAAGAAGAGGTGTAGACATCAAGCAGTTGAGGTGGGAAGTCCATCTGTTTACAGGATGGATGTTCATGGTGCTGTGTATGAGTTGGAAATGTGAATTCGAATTGTCTTGCCATTTTATATATCAGAATATAGGACATGCCACCTGTCTTGATTCTTCAAAGAGCAGGCATAGGTGGTTTAGGAGAAAAAGCAAAAGGAGTGAAATCTAAAATTATTCTGTATCATATATGATGTATCACTTAAGGAAGTTTTCAGAACCACTTGTAGTAGAATATATTTACAAGACGATTGGTGGCGTAAATTTTAGTGACTAGCACAGAGATTGGGACACAATAGATGTTCGGTAAATAGTTGATAAATGAAGAAACAGATGCATGCTGTGTTTTTATTAAAGGAACAGGTATCTGAGAATAAGTGTTTGGAACTAAACATATATATGATAACTGTCTGATAGCACATGTCCATTCAGTTAAACTCCAGAACTAAGTATTGTCAGTGGCCAGAACAGAATTAAAGGAGTTTTCTTTCACATTTGTTCCTGACAGCTCCAGTTGTTCCAAGTGCATGATAAAAGGGCAGAAAAATACTCAATTTTCAAAGTTTAGATATTGAGAATGTTAGAGGGGAAAAAAAACAAGTAAAAGCAAGTAATGTCACCTGTGAGGGATAATAAGAAGTAGAAATTCCCACACACAGGTTCGCAGAAGTTGGGGAAGATGCAGCGAGCCCCTCTGTCCTTGATGTCCATAAATTTTGTGTGCCTTACACTTCATGCATTCCATTTGCATTAACCTGACATGGGTCTTATCTGAATGTCAAAGGTTTCTGTGACCCAGAAAGAGTTAAAAACCATTTAAGTGGAAGTTGAAGTTCATATTTAATTATTCAAAAATGAGTTGAGTGATAATCTGGTTTGTTTCCAGAAGCTCCTGAAGAATCGTCAGAGGATATGACAAATTGTCAGGAAGATACAGCTGCAGAAAACCAAGTTCAGAATCGCATAGATGCAGGTGGGTTGTCTTGTTGTCTTTAGATGGTTGTTGTCTTTGTGATTATCTCTCATATACTACTTTATTTTCCAGCAGCACAATTAGATAACCCCACAGCCGAGCCATCGGATCCCGACTCAGGAGAAAGGGATGCTCGCGCTCTTGATAGCCCTGGTGGAGTTCCTGAAGAGCCCACTCTGTCTGCCAAAGGCAAAGAAGCAGAAACTTCAGATCAGACTAGCAGCGAGAGTGCCGCCAATCTGGCCAGCACCAGTCCTGAGCCCCTCTCCCAAACAGAAGCCATCCGATCTTCAGCTCCTGAGGAATCAGCCAGGGACTCTGCTCTGCAGGACACAGATGACAGTGATGACGACCCTGTCCTAATCCCAGGGGCAAGGTACCGAACAGGACCTGGTGATAGGTAAGTCCATTTTTAATTCACAAACTGTATAGAATATATTTCACAGGGGTGTGTTTGAAATTATGAAAGAAGTTTCTCTATTTTTGACAATTGTTTTCTCTAGGGGTGTCCAGATCATGCAACTCGGCAGAAATATTTAAACTATAAATTCACACATCACATTCTTGAGAAAACTGCATTAAGAGAGGAAAGGTCTTTACTCTCTATCTCTGGCACTGAAGCTTGATACTCAATTTACAGATCAAGAGCAAGGAATGTTGAGAATAGTCTGTGGGTTATTTATGAAGTCCAAGTTATATGTAGTTGTCAGATTGCCCTATAGAGAGTTCAACCAGTATCGGTCTTAATTTTTTTGTTTTAATTTTAGTTTTTTTCTATTTTCCTGTTGGCCCTGGATTAGCATGATAGTAGTTCTCATTTTAAGAACATTGTGTTTTTCTGATTTCTAATAAACTTAGTGATTCAAATGAGAAAATGAGAAAGTATATCATTTTCTAGCAACAATAAAGAATTGAGCTAATATGTTTGTGTTACTTTTCTGTTTTTCATCTTATGTGATAACAAAGGGCATATTTTTGCATTCCACTGTCATAGAAAATTATTTCTGTAACTAATGACAATCTAGTTTTATTTTTAAAATTCCTGGTTCATATAGGAATGAGGTCCTATCTGGACCATTTCTTGTATTTATGTATTGAATTTACTATTTATAAATTACTCAATTGACATTTCAGGTGTAAAATTTCAACTGACATTTCTGTCAGCTGAAACTGTAATGAAGAGATTAATTTACCTTTTGAAGAGTGGCAGTGTTGTATTATAGTCAGGAGCATAATGGCTTTGGGTGTAAATCCTGGTTTTCACTGCTAACTAGAAATGTTTACTCATTTTTAATATTTAATGACTCACAAAGTCATAGTTTCTTTATGTAAAATGATATTATGGTCAGGTGTGGTAATGCACACCTGTAGTACCAACACTTGAGAGGCTGAGGCAGGAGGATTGCTGTGAGTTTAAGACCAGACTGGGGGGCCAGGAACATAGCTCAGTGGTACAGTGTCTGTCTTGCAAGCAGAAAGTCCTTAGTTTGATTCCTGGTACCAAAAAAAAAAAAAAAAAAAAGGTCTGGGCTACATAGTGAATCCATCACCATGCTAAACTATATTGCAAGACTGTCTAAAAAAAAAACAAAAAAAATACATACATATGTATATACTAAAATGAGGTTATGAGTATCTATAATTATTGTAAGAAAAGTCAATCATAAGACTTGGTTCACATTGAAAACAGTACAACCACCATGTTTATTCAGTGAGGTTGCTTAGAAAACAGTCACTGAACAATAAAGCTTTAAAGTCAGTGAAACTACTTTTTCTTAACTATGGAAAAGTATTCATCTTTCTTTGGTTACATTTGGGAAATGTTTACTTTGCCATGGCAACGTTTTTAAATATAAAGCAAGTAATGTTTCCCAATATTCCTACTTAGAGATTAGTCAAACATCATTTTCTTACCTATCACACATTAGTACTCAGTCTTATTTGTTTGTTTGTTTGTTTGTCTGTTGTTTGAGACAGGCTTTTGCTATGCACTCCAGGCGGGGCTTAATCTCACAATGATCATCCTGCCTCAGCCTCTTAGTGCTGGGATTATAGGCATGTACCACCACACCCAGAAGTCCTTAACATTTTTAATATGTGTTTTAGACAAGTAAAGCTTAGTTCCATTTCTTTCCATTCCAGAGAGAGTCCCTTTAGAATATCATTGCCACTTAATAGTTTGTGTAGAAGATTAGTAAGCATAGCACAATTTGATTACCTTTTTTTTTTTTTTTTTTGGTACTAGGGATCGAACTCACGACCTCACGCTTGCAAAGCAGGCACTTATGCCGCTGAGCTAAATCCCCAGCATGCGCATAGCACAATTTGAAAACCAAACTGATGGCTTCCAAAACTCTGAGTGCAAATCAAGATTCTGTAATTAATTAAGTTAATAAATTTATTGCCTTCTATTTATTATATAAGCAAGTATATGTTTTTGCTGCTTCCTTTCTTTCTTTAAATAGCAGCATTCAGTACCAGTCACAATTTTAAGTAATTTAAGCATCCATTTTCTAATAAAGTATACCATATCATTTTTTTATGTTCCTTTATTTAAGAATTAACATTTTAACAGATATTAGACACTGTCAAAAACTCATAATTATTTAGTAGCTTCTTTTCAAGCTAATTATACTTTGTGTCAAACTTGCTGTATGTATGACTGTTAAACTAAGGTGCTAAGCAGGGATTTTGTATATTCTAGACCTGAAGAATTTTTCTTTTTAAACACAGTAAAACAACATCAGAGAGAAAAGAGATTTTAAGGGTGAGTGGACCTAGAAAATCTAAAACATAGTATCATTCTGTAGAACTCTATAACTTGCATAGCATGTTGATAATACTCAGGTGATTTACATGTTGTAGGGTTTCTCCTAAGGCTTGGATATGCCACAGAGTTGGTGCCTAATGCCTTCACTGACCCAGGAAACCTCGTGCTAAACTGATCTAGCAGTCTTTAGGAGATTGATAATTTGGGACAACAGGCTGGAAGTGACCCCACTGAAATTCACACATAAACTCTTGAATTGATACTCTCAGTTAAATTTAGATTTGAAACTACCCAGGGTCCATATGTGCTTCATTACCTTTTAAAATTTAAATGTTTTTTAGTATTGTGCCCCATCAGTTTAGATATTTAGCTTTACTTTGTCCTATATATTAGTTTTATAGTACATAGGAATAAATTTATTAACTAGTGACAGCAGAACAGTAAAATCCTTATCCTTCAAGAAACTGAATAATTTATTGAAGGAAACAAATATACAAGCCATTTAAAACACAGAAAACATGACATTTAAAAAATATTTAAGGAAGAAATTAAATGGCATACACACACACTGAGGTTATGTTAATGTGATTAGAGCGGCCACTTCGCAGTTACATCTGTCTTCTTTTGAGATTTCCGTTATTCTTTCCTAGCTCTTTACTAGAAATTTGTAAGGGGTGAAAAGTCTTTTTCTGACTTCTTTGTAGTTCCAGCTTCCTGACCACCATCTTGATTTAATTAGAACCACCTATTTAAAGCATACTTTTTAAATATTTCTGCACTTTTCTAAGAGCTCTTCATCCATAAACTGGCAGTTTCTGTCACTTTTACATTTGGAGGGGTATGTTGACATTTGTACTAAAGACAGACCAAAGAGATTTTGCCTTTTAGGAACATGAAAGGAATGATCAACTTGTAATTATGTGTATGATTTTGGAGACTTTCTGTGTCTAGTTCTACTGTTAAAAACTGTTAACACCTGATTGTTAGAGTGTAAAGATACATGCTGCTCCTGGATGAAATGCCTGGGTAAAAGTGTGCATGTCTCAGGTTTCTCCCTGCTGCCTTTAAAGCACAAAGGGTAGAGGAATGGCCTCAAATGTAAGTATGGTAAAAAATATATGGTTAATTAAAAATCTATGTGTCTCATAATTTTTTGCCCCAGATTTAATGTTTAAAGTAAAATGTTGGTAGCATATAACTAAGTCATTTTTACACATATTTAACAGAAATATCAAAACAGTTCTGAGTATCGTGGAATAATGACCTTTTTAAAACATTTACATTCTAATAGTTTGATTAAGTAAAGATGGCCCAGGTTTTCACTTTGGGGCTGAGATCAAGCACGAGAAGTAAATGTCTTAGAAATAAAGACCTTCACAACTAATATAGTTTTGTTAAAAAAAAAAAAAAACATTGAATGCTCTTCTCATTAATCATAGCAATTCTCTGGGACTATAAGTGGGACTTTCTATAGCAGAGGTCAGGGAACTTCTTTCCGAAAAGGCCAGATAATAAATATATTAGGCTTTGCTGTCAAAGTGGAGGCCATTATGCAGGCACTTATATAATCATTTTGAAAATGTAACCATTTAAAAAATGTAATAGCTGTTCTTAGCTCCAGGGACATTACAGAAATAGCTAAGATATAGCCAGAGTCATAATTTGCTGACCCCTGCTTTCTAGTGAAACTGCTTTAGAGAGAAACCAAGCTGTATCTGTGATCAAGTCCCTTTCTGCCAGAAATCTAAAGTTTAACATGATGGAATCTATGAATCATGTATTTTTATCTCCTTTAATTTAGCATAGGAAGATAATGTAGAACATTAAATGCAAAATAAATTGAAAAAAATAACATGCTGTCTAATTATGCTATTAAAAAAAACAAGTTAGATTAGATGTGTGTCCTTTGTTTTTTTGAAACAGGCTTTTACTATGTATGTAGCTCAGGCTGGCCTCAAACTTTCGGTGATCCCTCTGCCTCAGCCTCCCAAATGCTGGAATTACAGATGTGCACCACCACACCCCACCCTCACTGATTTTATGTGCTGGACTCAGAAACATAAATATGTGTCTTTGGGGATGAAAGGAGGGTGGTTAGGGTTTTTATTTAGGTGATTTTCATATAAATTATTTGCACAAAACCAAATCCATGATGGAGTGAATGGAATGATGGCCTGGCTGGTAGTATTTTTTTTTTTTCCCTAAATCCAAGAGGAAAATGAAATTGCTCTGGAAAAGGACAAGCAAATGCATCTTCCTGAGAAGTCCTCACTTAGTAGAGCCTCAGCTAAGATGTTTTAAAATTTTTATTCCATAACAATTAAAGATAACGCCACACGTGTTAGTGCACACCTGTAATCCCAGCCCTTGGAGAGGCTAAGATAGAGATCACAAGTGTAAACCCAGCCTGGGTAATTTAGCAACATAGCAAAACCCTGTCTGGGGAACTGCACTGACTCATGAATATAATGATGACTGAGCATATGCTGGCATATTTATGGTACAGAGAATTTTGGTTTTAGGAACAAAGACTGAGCCAGGTATGGTGACACATGTCTGTAATCCCAGCACTCAGGAGGAGAATTCAAGACCAGCCTGGGTTATAAAGTGAGTTCAAGGCCAGCCTGAACTGCAATAGTGAGACCTTGTCTCAAAAAGATAAAAATAAAAAAAGATCGTCTTCCACTAAGTGGGAAGATGAACTCACATTTCTAAGCAAATAATACGTACTTTAAAAAATGGATTAAAGGCACCTCGGATTAATCTCTTTAATTTTGTGTGTCTTGAGGTAGACCAGTAAGTCAACCCAGGACTGACTTATATCTCAGAGAACGGGTCAGCCCTGTGGAGTGGATGGGTTGGAGTGAATGGCATTCACAAGTCAGTGCAGTTCCCCACGCTCTGTGACAGGATTACTTCTAATTTTTTTAAAAGATAAAAGAGATTAGGTACAGTGTCTTCCTTCTGATCATTTTAAGTGAGTGTTTTTTTCCTTAATTTCTTTCTACACTTTTAGTTGAATGACATATTCCTCACTTAATGCCCCAAAGTCACAAAGGAAAAGAAGTTTTTAGAATTGATGATTAATGGTGCAAGTGGTGATCTTAATGCTTTACATAGTTGGTTCTTTGAAGTCTTTGTGAGTGACTTTAGTTATTATGTTCCCTTCACTAGATTTAATATCAGAGGAACAACAATAGGTGATAGAATAATGAGGTAATTCAGTATGTTCCTTTATTGTTTTCTTTATGGTGGGTTTGCCAGGTCCTCTTTCTCCACAGCTAACCACCTTTCCTATTAACAGTTAATCCTTCCTTTGAACTTACTGAACTCAAAGTGCTCAGCATTGTGAAGCAGGTTGCTTGTCACAGACTATTTAGCTGCATGCACTGCATGAGAAAGAATGAAAAGAAATTTCCTGTGTGCAGATATAATTGGTGTTCAGTTCAAGTATGTGGGATGGCAAGTGTCCTTTAAATGTCGGTTATTCACTTTGAATATTTTGCTGAAGAATGCAGTTTATGTTTTCTTCAAAAATGTGATTGGCATAATAGTTAGCAATTCTTATTATTCAGATGTACTCATTTGTCTTGAGATCAGTAGCTTAAATGGACGTATAGGGCCAGGGATTTAGCTCAGTGGCCTAAGCGCCTGCCTGGCAAGCATGAGGTTGTGAGTTTGATCCCAGGTACCAAAAGAAACAAAATAAAATAAAATAGACATATAATTTTATGAATAGATTTTAAAATTCTGATTTTTCAAACTCTGTATGGTGATGCACTGCTGTAATCCCAGCCTCTTGGGAGACTGAGACAGGAGTTGTTGTGAGTTCCAGACCAACCTGTGGTACATAGTGAGACACTATCTTTAAAAAAAAAAAAAAAAAAGGAGGGATTCAGGGGCTGGGGATTTAGCTCAGCGGCATAAGTGCCTGTCTTGCAATCACGCGGTAGTGAGTTTGATCCCTGGTACTGATTAAAAAAGCAAAAAAGGATTCTGAATTTTCAAAGAAGGTTAATTTAAGAGTGTCATACATGAAGATAACAAATAACCCTGAAGCACATTTTCAGTTTAAAGTGTGTGACAGTGGGGAACATTTTAAATGAGTAGAACTTGTAAGTGAATTTGAATCCCATCAATCATTTACCCCAAAACCTGGTTTACTGATAAAAATCAACCTTATACTTAATTTTTAGTGATATTTACATGTTTTTATATCAGCTTATAAAATAATCTGGAGTATAAAATACACAGCAACAATTAGAAATATAAAACTGATAGAGTTGCCCACAGGGAGTGCAAAAATAATAAAATAAGCCAAAAATACTATATACGCATGCACGCACGTGTTTGTGTGTGTGTGTGTGTGTGTGTAAAATTCTTGGTTAAATCCCATTCTTAGGATTCCCATGTAAAAGTCTCAGATTTATTTTTGTCTTTGTGTACTTGTTTCTAGGCTATTTTAAGATTACAACATATTTGAAGTAACTATATATTAGCTTGTTACTAGTTACCATTTTCTAATGTAATTGCAGTACAAAGGAATTCATTGCAGTGCTTTTTATATTTGTGTGTGTGTGTGTGTCAGGGATCGAATTCACGACCTTGTGTTTGCTGAGCTAAATCACTGGCCTGATTTATATTTTTTTATGCAAAGTTAATTATTTCTGCTTTTATAGTGGAGATTGCAACTAAAAAGTACTATATTACTTTACATGAACTTTTTAAAAATTAATACTCTGAAATGTAGATTATTTTGAACTAGTAAACAATGATAATACAAAAAATGTAAGTTACTTCTCCTTGGAGTAAATGGGAATGGACTCATTCTTCCCTACTTCAGTTATTTTGATATAGACTAACTTTACATATAAAAAAATTATCTGGAGAAATTTCTAATTATAAGACAGTGTTTTCCTGACACCATACTCACTTTGTTCTGCTTCCTTTTTTAGCAGTTGGAGATACTCAACACAAATTTTTTTTAAAAAGAAAAGAAAAATAAAACATCAGATTATTTCTATTGCTTAGATTATCTCTACTTCTAATCTTCGTTAAGTTCCGTTTCTCAGGATTTTGTGATGGTGTCTTCTGTAATGTGCTATGACTCTAAATGATAGATGACTTAGTATTTCTTCCTTTGATTAATAAATAAAAATGCAAATAAATAAAATCCTCTGCTCTGCCTTCTACTGCTATTCCATCACCACTCACTTGATCTATGAGAGAGTCCTCTTCCCTCTCCAGCCCCTCAGCAGGTCTGTTTCTGTGACTTCCATTGCCTGTGCTATAGGAAAACTTGAGCTGCTCTGCCTGGTGTGATGGTTCACTGTATAACTGTGGCCAGAAATAACTCATATGCTCAGCGTCACGTGTCCTTGAAATGTCACCATGGACACTCAGAGACCTTTAGAGTTCTGAAGACCCTGTGTGCCGTAGGCCTGCATGTATTTACTTAGTCTATAGCTGTGAACCAAGGTGACCTGCCATCACCATCATCATCACATTGGCCACTACATCAACATTTATCTTACGATACTTTTTTTTAGAAACTTACTGACCCAGCTGTGTGCTCTTACCTATGTCCACTGGTCTACCTAAAACATGTTATTACTCATGTATGTTTTCCTGTGTAAAAATATAGGCACCCTTAAGGCCAGTGTACTACATAAAGGTATACAGAAATAAGAGTTGAGAAGCACCTTTTTATCAAAAACTCTAGCTAACCTAAC
Source organism: Hydrochoerus hydrochaeris (assembly GCA_004027455.1). Lineage (NCBI taxonomy): Eukaryota > Metazoa > Chordata > Mammalia > Rodentia > Hydrochaeridae > Hydrochoerus > Hydrochoerus hydrochaeris. The sequence continues at coordinate 80,364 of PVLA01005797.1, read as the reverse complement.
TTTCATTCCCTTCTCCCTAGATGATATGGCTTATTGCTCTCTTCCTCTGCTTCCTAAAACTCAGAATCAGGGAGAGACCCTGCATTGTTGTTCCCAGGGTCCCATGACCTCTCACATATTTGAAGAAAGACACCTGAAAACATTGTCTGTTATGACAAGATAGAAAGACATCAGAGTAGATGAGACCAGCACCACCTTCCAACTTTCATTCTGTCAGGAGGGGCCACACACATGGAATACGCTCCTTCCTTCTGCAGGAAAATGCATTAACACTCGTGGGGTGTTTCTGCCCAGGGAAGCGGGCTTAATGACTTCCAGTCCAGACTGTTTCCTAGCGGGTACACTATGGCGGCCCAGATTCTAAGCCCTAGAGGAAAGTGGCTGTTCTGCGTAAATCATATTGTTTCCACATAAGCTGGCCAAGCTGCCGCAATAGGATTCAGTGTCCCAGGCAGACAAATAACGTGGGAAACATTCCCAACGTCAGATTCCGGGCACCAGCCAGGACCAGCCTTGTAAGCAGACCCTGCTAAAGATAGCATCATCCAGCCTGCTCCTCTCCCCTTAGTTTACTAATACGTCCTGAAGCACCTGCCCACAAAAGTTCTGTCACCCTCCCGGAGAAGCAGAAAGCAGCAATAGCAAGACACCAGCAGTCCACCTACCTCACTCACTTCAGATACTTGTAAAGACAGGTGTCAAAATGGAACATTCCAATAGATAGACCTTTTCGTTGGTAAAACTAAATGACAGTCCCCAAATGGCTTTTCTTATAAAGCAAGTATTTTGAAGCACTTAAAAGCTATAAAAAACCTCTTCTGAACTCTTACTCATAAATTCATTTATCCTATAAATGTAAACAAATAGTTTTGTAAATTTTAGCTAAACTCTTCCTGAATAATTATAAATTCTAGGTTATAAGGCTCAAGTTAATGTTTTCTTTTTCTGAAAACCTCTAATTCCACACAAGAAAAATGTGTAAATACAATAAATAAGAGTTTGTGCCTGATGTGGTGGTGCACACCAGTGATGCCAGCACTCAGGAGGCTGAGGCAGGAGGATCACTGTGAAAGTGTTTGTGGGTTTTGAACTTGAATACTGAAGAATGATGATATGCAGAGTTATGATGAGCATTTTCAATGAGGAATATTTGAGCTATTCTTTAATTTTAATATCGATTTCTTATATCTGGAGGATGAATCTGTGGCACATACCTATAGCAACTTTGGTTCTGGTACCAAAGTTTTATAGCTGTTAACGAAAGTAGACACAGAAAAGTAATAACTGCTATAGAAACTTTCCTGCCGAAGAATGTGGTGGTGGTGGTAATAGCTTTCCCATATTTATAATTTTTCATTCTTTGAATTGAAAAAAATGAAGTCTTAAGTTTTGAAAAACCAACACAAATGCTTATTTTGGGATAGTAGAATTTAGTTCTGAAATTAAGATGGAAGTTATTGTTATCTGAAGTGTTCTAACAGCTCCAGTAATTCCAGTGTGGTCACAAAATTTGGGGAATACCACATTGCATTTACTCTGAGATTCACAGTATATATTAGCATAAGAAAGTCAGAAAGTTTGACTTTCAGTTCAACCTATTTAGCTTTGTTTAACCCATGATTTTCCACATTTATTTGATCAGAAACCTATTTTTGGAGCACTTATAGAGATCCTGCAGTTTGGGAAATTTTGTTCTTCCGAATAATTCTAACTGCATTCTTGATTGTCTCCAGGTGATTAGGAACCTGTCTTAGGAGACTCTGGCTTCTGCTGAGTTTCACACCTGCATAGTAAAGAATTTGCCTGCTGTGGTTCTGCCTGTCTTCATTTTCTATTTTTAGTTCAGTAGCCTTTGTACATTAACCTTGTTTGGCTGAGTTGTCCCTTAAATCTTTTCATTCTAGGTTGAGTGCTTTCCTAATCCTTGACTATGCCATTTTTCTCCTCTGAAAATTCTTTGTTTTCAAGCAAGCTGTTTTAATAACACAAGAGTAACAATTACTTTGTGCCACTATAGCTATTTGTAATGGTGTTCTACAAAAGAATTTGCTATGTTAAAAACAGCAGGCAAGTAATTGTTATGTTTTGCTTTTTAAATGCAGCTTCATGGATTTCTACTTTCCTCCCTCCTTCCTTCCTTCCTTCCTTCCTTCCTTCCTTCCTTCCTTCCTTCCTTCCTTCCTTCCTTCCTTCCTATCTTCTTGGTTTTTTGAGATAGGTTCTTTCCATGTAGTTCAGGCTGCCCTTGAGCTGACTTTGTAATCCAGCATGACCTTAAACTCCCAATGACCCTCCTGCCTCAGCCTCCCAAGAGTGTTGGGATCATAAGCATGCTATGCTATACCTGGCTTTATTTCTACTTGTATTTTAACATAGCTCTTTACTAAATATGACAAATTGGTATTTTTTTAGCATAGAATGTACTTCCTAATTTAACCTTAGAGTTACACATTTTTGTGACAACTTAGATAAAAATATTAAAAATAATAGGAATCTAGTTTTTATTTTTTAGAGCAAGTGTACATCCTTCAAATGCACTTTTTCATCTATTCAGTGTTTCTCCCAAATGGAATAATTGATACATTGACCTATTGGTTGGTATTTTAAAATTACTGGATGAATCAATTTTGCATTCGACACTTTATTGTCTTAGTAAGTCTGGTGGGTACTGGGGATAATGAAGACACCGCCTGCCCTTGTGAGCTTTCGGTGCAGTTGGACAGACAGACAAACAGGCAAGACACAGCACCAGAAAAGGTAGAGCTTTACATGGCTCCTTCTCTTTATTATAATAAATGTCCTCCTCCCCATTCTGTCCCCCTGATCTCCGTACCTGTGGTGGTAGCCACTCCAGGAACGTTAACTTTATCTTGCCTTGCTTTAAAAACTAAAACATGATCGTGTGAACATGAGTACCAAGACACTGTTTATTTTGCTTTACCCACTTTTGAACTTTATGAAAGAATGGTATACTGTCTTGAGACTTGGACTTGCCTCTTTTTTCCAGACATTGTCTTAGATTCACTCTTATTATGAGGCTGTTGCACATTTTCACATTAACTGTATTAACTGTACAATTGCTCCATTTTCCTGTTAGTGGACGTTGAAATTGTGTCCTGTTTTTGTTATTATTAACATTATTACTTGAACAGTTCTGAAAGATTTCTCCTGGTTGGATTTTTCTTACATCTATACATAGGGATGGCATGTTTAATTCTACAAGATAATCTCATTGTTTTCTGAAATGGGAGTATAAATTAGTACACACATTGACAGTATGTTAAGTCTCATTTATCCACATCTCTAATACCTGTTGTCACATTTCTCAGTTTCACTAATTGATCGGGTGAACAGTAACGATGTTGCTTGTCCCATTTACAAGTCATATTCTGCATTCTCATGTTTTTGGGGGGGTTTTTTAGCTGTAATTGGTTTTCTGTTAGCTTGTATTGTTTTTCTTTTCTTGATTTATCAGAATTCTAAATGTATTTTTGATGCCAATTCTAACTATCATAAGTATGGAAATATTTTTCCAATTTGTGATTTTATTTTAATCTGTCTTTAACTATTCTTAATGTAGCTAAATTTTATTGTTTATGCTTATCACTCTTTTATTTACAAAGTCTTTACCATAAGATTTTAAAATTTACTTTTTTTTTTTTTTTTTTTTTGAGACAGCGTCTCGCTATGCAGTTCAAACTGGCCTTAAGCTCACTTTGTAGCCCAGGCTGGTCTCAAACATGCATTGATCCTCCTGCCTCAGCCTCCTGAGTACTGGGATTATAGGCATGTGCCCCCACACCCAACTAATTTTACCTTTTTAAGGTTTTACTTTTGATGATTAAGTTACTAATCTGTACGGAGTTGGTTTTTGTCTATGATGTATACTGTGGACCCCAGCACTCCCTATTCCAGTGTGCTTTTCCCCGTTTGTTGATTAAATGTTGAATTTCCCCAATAATTTCATCCCACCTGTGTTATATCATTTTTTTCTATTGCCATGTGTTTTTTTTTCCTTTTACCTGCTAATAACAGGTTCTAATCTTTATATTCCTGAGATAAATCTTAACTTGGTGATGATGATATTATATTTTTCATACATTGTTAGGTTTGGTTTGCTAATATTTAATGAAGACATTTTGCATCTATATTCTGAACAAATTTCCTTTTTATACTGTAGTTTTGTAGTTTCAGTTACCAACAGTCGACTGCAGTCTTAAAATACTACATGCAAACTGCCAGGAATAGACAGTTCATTTTAACTAGCACACCTGTGTGTGTGTGTGTGTGTGTGTGTGTGGTAGTGGGGACTGAACTCAGGGCCTTGTACAAGGCAAGCATTCTTACCACTGAGCTACAGCCCCAGCCCAGCACACCATTCTAAGTAATGTGAGAAACCTCATCTTGTCTTAATCCATTTTACCTGGCCAGGTGAATGCTTCCCTCCAGCATATTCACATAATATACATGTATTGTTTTGTTTTATTTTCACTTGAAAAAATCAGCCTACAGGGAAAAAGGCTTATTTTGGGTTATGGTTTAACATATTTCAGTCCATGATTGTCTGGTTCCATTGCTGCAGACCTGTGGCATGGCAGAGGAAGTCAGGGACCATATATAGCCCCCAAGGGTACCCCTCCTCTATGATTCCTTCACCTCATCTAGACCTTACCCCCTGTTTCTGTCACCTCCCAATAACACCATCAAACTGTGATCTCATCTTTGGTTAATCTACTTAATGGAGTCCTTATGATCTAGTTTACACCCCCCCAACCATAAAAACCCATCAGCTGTCAGCTTCACCTTTAATACTGGAGTTTTATATTGTAATTTCCAGTCCAAATTATCCACTGCCATCACAATGCTTGCTCAAGCTGTCATTATTCTTACTTAATTAATGGCCCTAAAACACTAGTGAGTCTTATAATTCAGTTTTTACCAAAGGGGAGCTATGAAAAATGCTCCTTCCAGAGAAAAGGCAAAAGTCCAATAAGATACTTTGAGAAAAAAAAATCATGTTTATATACTTTTATTCATCATTTGGTTATAATTACCCTATTAGTTGTTCTTCCTTAAACTCCATATAATGTATGTAATTTATGAATTAAACTTTAGCATAGCTGTATTTGAGTATGTATGGGGGAAGGCAAGTACACGCAGGTTCAGTTCTGTCTCTGGCTTCTGTCCTTCCGTGGGCATCTTGGAATGTATCCTCCTCAGGGAAAGTGGTATTTTCTCTGTATTTTCAATGGTCAGGTTTTGGCAGGAAGCTATACTGATCTTAGAATGAGTAGGAAAATACGTTGTTCTCTTTCTCTGGAGGAGTTTGTGTAAGGTCGGAGTGATGTTTTCTTTGAATGTTTGAATGTTCTTTTTCTAACCTTTTTGTCGTTAATATCTAATCTGTGTCCAGAAAACATGGTTGGTCTGAGGCTGGTCCTTTCAACTTGGTAGAAACTGACTTCGTGGCCTTGTACATGGTAAATCTATAAATGTTTCGTGTGTGCTTAAAAAAATGTAGTTGTTGAATGGATAATTTTTGGCGAGTGGTATCAGGAATCATACAACCTCGCACTTGCCAGGCAGGCGCTGTGCTGCTGAACTATATCCTTGGTCCTACAATTTTACATATGCCATTTGTTAATTGTAATTGTTTTGTCAACTTGACGTATAGTGGGAGAGATATCTTGAAATCCCCATAAATAGTGGATTTGTCTAATTCTCCCAGTTCCTACTCTTTACCTTTCTTAAATGCATTGTGAAGCTATTTTTACTGGGTCATATATGTCACACTATTCCATATTCCTACTGAATTGAGTTTACTACATTATATTGTAATACCCTGTCCTTCATACTGCTTTTTGATCTTAGTGTACTTTGATTACTGTGTCTGTGCCATTGTTTATTTGATTGCTTTTTACTCAGTATCTTTTTGCATGAAACCTTTCCTCACTCTCATACTTTTGGATGTATTCTAAACAATCTCTAGTCTATTTGAATTTATTTACAGCAGCTATATTTATTTTTGTTTCCAAGTTTTAACTTCTAACAGTTCTGTTGCATTTTGTTGTTGTTTTGTTTTGTTTTTTCCCTTACTCTTTTTTCTTCGTAAGGGGAAAATTATACTCTGTTACTATTACTTTATTCTTAAATTCTGAAAAATTCCCATTATTATTTAACTGGCGGAATTTTGTTAAAAAGTCTTTGTTTTGTGATACTGGGCTTGGAACCCAGAGTCTCGCCCATGGTAGACAACCAGTGGACCACTGAGGTGCAGCGCTATCCCCACTGATTGATTGATTGATTGATTGATTGATGTTGACTAACAAGAGTTTTGTTAGGTTGCTCTGTTAGCCTTAAACTTATGATCCTCCTGCTTCAGCCACCCAAGTAGATGAGGTTATAGGCATGTGTCGTCATGCCTGGCTCTTTTATGAATTTTAAATTGTGTGCCACATGAGTGTAACATGCCATAAAAGAATTAATAACTGAGGCTAGGATATGACTGAGCGGGGAGAGTGGATGCCTAGCATGTTTAGGACCACTACAGAAGGAAAAGAAAACATTCTCAACACCACTTCCAAATAAGCTTTTAATAAATACTTATTTGTTCATATGTACACATCATTTTAATTTTCATTTGATCCATTTGTAAAGGATAAGGTACAAATTTATTAGTTTCAATAATCTGTAGAATTGCAGTGTTTCCTGCGAAACATCCTCTGAGAAGGTGATTTCTGGTGCATTGTTTGTTTAGAACTGCTCGCTGAGTGAGATACTTGCATGACTGTTTGGAGAGTGATAACATCTGCTGTCATTTTGTCTTCTAGTTTGAAATTTGTGCATGTGAAGCTTTTTCTCCTCTTCAGTAATTTTTGTTATACTGGGATCATGGTGGATGACCTAGTTTTTGTTTTTGTTTTTTAAATCTAAACTGCATAACAAACTACGTAATTTGAGGTCTGGGTTTTTTAATAACTCTTTGTGATATTAAACTAAACAGATACTAAGTAGTAAATTAGAACAATTTATACAGCAAGCTGCTGGGCATTTGTCACATGCCTGTAATCACAGCAGTTGGGAGGCTGTCGGGAGCCTCACTGTGAGTTTGAGGCCAGTCCAGGCTACATAAGTGAATTGAAGGCCAGCCTGAACTACATAGTGACACCCTGTTTCAAAAAAAAAATTTTTTTATAGAGAGAGATTTTTAAATGAACACTTACACTTTGGTATACTTCTACTTCTTATTTATTACCACTGTATTACTAATATAGCCTCAATTTTGTCTACCTTTTTTAAATGATTTGAGCTGCTATCTAAATTCTTAACAATGTCACATACTTCTTTTTCCACTTATAGCGTTTAGATCTGTGGCTTATCAGTAAAATTAATTCCTTTGCTATTTACTGTACTTTCTAAGATAAAGAGTTTTATTATTATTATTATTATTATTATTATTATTATTATTGGTTTCTCGGTTATTTTTTGTGCTGGGGATCAGACCTGGAGCCTCACAGATGCTGAGCACACACTCTACCACTGGGCTGTACCTGGAGGCCCCCAATAACTTTTAACTAACTTGCCTTATTCTTTTCTTGTTACTTCGAGATCCAGCATATCATGTCTCTTTTGAGAGGATTTGACCTCTCACACGTTCCCATTGTCTGCTTTTCGTCTGGAACCTTGTAATGTAAAAACTTAAACATGGGCTCATTTTTATTATTAGAAATATGAGGTGTGACTAAAATGTATGATAACTATTTAAAAATGTATTTATTACAGTAAAAGACACATTGTTATTATTCCGCCTCAAAATACTCCCCCAGCTTTGAGCACAGTTATCCCTTTCTTCTTGTCACGTTGTGCGGCAGTGATGGAAGGCCTCTTTCATGAGCGCCTTCATTAGTAGAAGGTGTGAGCTGCCCGCAGAGAGCAGGCTGGTGAAAAAAGCGTCAGTGCCACCTCATCTGCCTTGCTCGCCAGACCTGGGCCCCTGCTGCTTCTGGTTCTTCCTCAAAGTCAAAATGACCATCAAAGCTCAGCGTTTTCAATTGATTCAGGACATCAAGGCAATCAAGGAAGTGCAGCTAGAACTAGGAGAGCCACCTTCCAGAACTGTTTCAGGAAGTGGCAGAAACAGTGGGATCAGTGCACTAGAGGCAAGGTGGGGAGTACTTTGAGGGGTTACAGCAATAAGCTGTTACTTATTTTTTAGAAATACAAATAGTCACCGTACTTTTCACTTATGTCTTATACTTAGCATAGAAAAAAGTGTGTTACGGGTACTGGAAATTGAACTGTACATTGCCTGCATGGAGGCAGGTATCCGGCCAATGAGCTATATCCCCAGCCCTGGAAGGTTTTAAAACACTTTAGCCCGATAGCTTAGAGAGATATATCGTTGTGTTTTATGAAAAAATATTTTTATTCTATGTTTTCTCTTTTTTTTCTTTTTTCTGTGGGGGGTACCGGGGATCGAACTTACAACCTCATGTTTGCCAAGCAGGCACTTACGCCGCTGAGCTAAACCCCTGGCAATATTTTTATTCTAAAAGTGGCAGTACATAATTATTTTAGAGTTGTATAAAATTTTTATTTTAGTAACAATTCACTGTCTTCTCAGATCCTTTCTATGCATACATATGTTTGTTTCCTATGACTTATTCTTTAGCTTGTGTTTTGGATTCAACAGTAAAATACTGACATCTTTCATGCACTTTTTATGAGTCTTCCTTATTCTTTTTAATGGTAAATTTTGTATGTCATAGTTTATATGTTCTTCCTATCTGAACTAGATTATTTTTGATCTTTGTCAGTTCCAGTACCGTGGTGTACTGGAAAAAAAAATTGAGTGTTTTTGATTTTTGAGAGGTTTTGTTTTGCTCTGCCTAAGACAAAGTCTGGCTTTATAGCCCAGGCTGGCCTTGAACTTTAGGTCCTCCCACCCTCTTCCCCCATGCTGGGACTGTAGGCATGCACTACCATGCTTCCCCCTCCTCAAAAAAATACATGTGTGTATTTGCATATTTAATTTTGTACAATATACTTTTTTTAAAAAATAAAATTACTGACTCAAATCTTACACATATTTTTGTGCAGCTGGGGCTAGAACCCCAGGCCTCATGCATCGTACTTAAGTGCTCTACCACTGAGCTACACCTCAGCCCTCAAAACTTATATATGATAGAAATTACAATGTATGTTATTTAATTTCTCAAAAAGATACTGTGTTGCTCTCTAATATACTGCTGGTGGGAGTATAAACTTGTACAGCCACTTTAGGAAACTGGAGTTCTCTATTAATGGTGAACATTATGTGCATACTGTGGTCTAGTTCTCTTTTCAGTACATATCCAACATAAAAATGCACAGATACCAAATGTATTACCAAATACGGACAGTAGCCTTATGTTAATAATTAAAAACTGTAAACAGCCTATTGTCCACCAATAATAGAACAGATAAATTATGTTTATACAAAATAATATAGCAAATAAGATGTGCTCCAGCTAAATACAGTAATACTGATGAATCTTACAATGTTGAATGTTACAATGTATGTTGTACAGTTCCATTTCATTAAAGTTCATAAGCAAGCAGAATTCCTTCATGGTATTAGAAATCAGAAAATTGGTTTCCTTACAGGGGAAAGAAATGATAGGAATGGGGAATACAAAGCCAAGTTTTAGAGTACTGGATCGGATTTTTGTCAGTAATAGTGTTGGTTAGATAGGCCTGTCCATTTATGACACTTACTGACATATAACATGATTTTCTATCTTTCTGTTTATGTGTTAAACTTAAGAGAAAGGTTTATAATAATAGAATTTGCTTTCTTTAATATATATGGAATCACGTTTAAACTTCTACCAATATTGCTTATCTGATAGACATAAAATCCTTTTAAACAAACATAAAAGGAGAACAACATGTTTTCATTTTGTTACTAGTGTATATTAACTGTTATATGGTTTGTTTTTCTGACTAAATTACAGACTTTAAATATCATGGGTTTCTCATGTATGTCAAAATGTGTTTCAAGTAACAAGTACAAAATTAATGAATATTGTGTTAGAAATTTCACTATAAAGTCAATTTTAAAAGAGTATTTTTTTTAGTTATATTTTTAGGGTTTTTTTTTTCTTTATTAGTAGAAGAATCCTTTACTCTTGAATCCCCAGTTCTGTTACTAACTCTGTTCTTAAGAGAGTGAAATCTACGTTATTATCTCTAGATTTCTACTCCCCATGTGGAGTCTTTAGAAAAGATGCTATATTGTTTTATTCCTTATATATTAATATTTCTTGTCTTTTTCTTGATATCCTTAAACAGTGTTTTAAATAAAATCTCAAAATATTAGCTTATCCTGTTAATATGTGGCTCGTAGTTTCTCAGGTTTCTGTTTATACCTTTTTCCAATAAGATGACCATAAAGAACATTAAGTAGGATCTATGTGTAGTGAAGTTGCATATGAACTTTGTCTGTCTTATGGTGTTATAAAATAGCCCTTTAAAAGCCAGTGTGCTGCATGCTACTTTCTTTACTTTTTCAATCAGTATCAAATTTCTAAGTGATCTCTTAACTAAAATACTTTGTTGTAGTAACTCAACTAGTCTGATATACTCTCACTGTGTCTGCTTTTTCATGCTTTTGGTTGGGGTGCTTTATTGAAATACTGTACTTAAGTGTTGTAGACAGTGAATTTTCAAGTTCCTCAGTGTCATGCTGGAATGCCTTGTGAATACTTTTTATTTGTTTTTGGCTTTTTGTTTTAATATGGAATACATAGACGCTCTGCTGTGGCCCGTATTCAGGAGTTCTTCCGGCGGAGAAAAGAAAGGAAAGAAATGGAAGAATTGGATTCCTTGAACATAAGAAGGCCACTCGTAAAGATGGTTTATAAGGGTCATCGCAACTCCAGGACAATGGTAGTACATGCTCATGGCATTTTTGGGTGAAATTACAGTTTCATCACAAATGTTTTTTCTGATTATTCTAATTTTTAATGTTATTTCTAATTTTTCTAATTTTCAAATGTTTTTAATAATTATCTTTACATATTGCATGTGATTTGTAAAACAATGTTATTGAACCCTCACAGTTCTCTGTTTCAATGTGGTTCTTTTAGACCTATAATATAATGTGAAATATCATTATTTTTACAAAAACAGTTCTACTAAAAATAATGTATGTAGGTTTTTAAAAAAATTTTGTAGCTTATTCAGATAACCATTGTTTTTCTTTTCTTTTTCTTTTTCACACTTGTCTATCTGCATAGTTACTAGATTTTTTTTTCAAGCTCATATTTCACTCTTTGTAAATTTTGGAAATAAGGATTTAGATTTACAAAATCCAGGTTAACTACAAAATACAGACTATTCTAAATAGTTATATTCTAAACACAACACTCTTAAGATTGACAAATGAAATTTTATTTTAGTCACTTTCTCTCTCAAAGCTTTAATTTCCTTATCTATGAAGTACGAAGAATAGACCAGTTTATCTCATAAGATCTGTTTTAGTTTTTAAAGTCCATGGACCTATGTGCCTAATGCAGTATTATTTAGTAATGAAATCTCTCAAGATCATTATAGCTGTAACTCTGAACCATTCATATCTAGAAATTGTCTCAATATATTCATTGTGTTACCTATTTTAACCTGCTTTCTGCAGAGCCTAGTTAAAAACTTAACTTTGACATAGGAAATTAATTTGCTGTCTCTGGTTATCATTTATAAAAGATACTCATTAATAGTAGGAGCAGCCAATTTACATTTCACCCATTTTTCTGGTTATGTTTTTAGGTGAAAATAATTTAAAGGGATAAGAGAAAAATAAAGTAAATAGAGCAAGTAACAACAGAGACAGCTCCCCTTACCCGTGGAAACGCCAAAAATGTCAGTGTAGCAGCTGTAGACAAAACAATTGTAGGGCTAATCAGAAGTGCAGAGATGTTTTTGATGGTTCGTTCATTAGGGCCCATTAAAAATGTCATCATGGCAGTCCCAGCTTGTCGTATTCCTTTGTTTCATTGCTTCATTACAACAACACATTTTATCTCTTTCCTTCTTGATGTGTGAAATTCTAATAACTAATGAAACAATTGTTCTTTTGACAAAATAGAAGACAATTTTTTAAAAATTAATTCATTGTCTTATGAATACAGTAGAGTATTTGGAAAGTCAAATATGTATTTGGGTAGTTTAATTTTTATATGTAACTTCCTTTCTAAGTGTGTGTGTGAGTGATACAAGGTGTTGAACCAAGGGTATTCTACCATGGAGTCACATCCCCAGCCCTTTTTGTTTGGAAACAGGTTCTTCTTAAATTGCTGGGACTGGCCTTGGATTTGCAATCCTCCTGCCACAGCCTCCCAAGTTGCTGGGCTTACAGACATATCATTGATACTGTCAAAGCCCAGGAATTCTGTTTATTCATTTAAAGATTGAGTGCCTATTGAGGGCACATACTGTTCAGACACTGTAAATATGGGGTCAAACAAACTGAAGTCTCTTTTTGTCATGGGCAACTTTTTATTTCTGTCATATTATCTGTGCTGGTCAATCTGTTAGGATTTTAAGATACTGGAAAATAAAGCTCTTTGATTTTTAACTTTCTGATTTTCTAAGCCAGTGTTTTAAGTATTAGAAAAACCCCTGGTGTTTAATAACTGATCTGAATTTTCTTATAATTTGCTTTTTTAAAAACAGATAAAAGAAGCCAATTTCTGGGGTGCTAACTTTGTAATGAGTGGTTCTGACTGTGGCCATATTTTCATCTGGGATCGGCACACTGCTGAGCATTTGATGCTGCTGGAGGCGGATAATCATGTGGTGAACTGTCTGCAGCCACATCCATTTGACCCAAGTAAGATGACATTTCATAGATGGGCTAGAAATTATATGATTCATCAGCTGCAATATTTTTCTAGTTATTACTGTTGTAAGAATAGTCCAGGCCAGCGTGGTGGTGCACACCTATAATCCCAGTACTTGTGAGGCTGAGGCAGGAGAATTGCCCCGAGTTTAAGGTCAACCTGGGCTCATAGTGAGTTCAGAACCAGCCTGAACTACATAGCAAAACCCTGTTTCCAAAGGGGGAAAAAAAAAATCCGATTTATTCTCAATACCACTATAGTAAATTATAACTCTGCTTGGGTTTACGAAGAATCTGCTTTTAGTACAAAGGTGAAGGAAATAAAGAATTTCTTCTTCTGATACCGCTTCTAAGTTTTATTAGCTGCCAGAAGTTTGGCGTGACTGAATTCACTCACCCAGAGTGAGCTTCTGAGTCTTGTAAGTCTCCATGTTCCTAAAGTACGAGAAAGAATGAGCATTGTCTTGCTTTGCCTTCTGCTTGAAATTGCCACATGTCTCAGAAGAGTGATAAGACAGAAACTTCATTCACTTCAAGATGGGCTAAGACGCAGTGGTGCGTGTCTGTCGTCCCAGCATTCAGGAGGCTGACACAGGAGGATCGACAAAAGATTGAGGCCAGCCTGGGCTGCCCTGTCTCAAAACAAGACAGTTTTTAAAAGATGGTCATAAAGTTATGTTCTAGTTTACTTTCAGGAAATCTTTAAACATTAATAATAATTTCTCTCTCTCTTTTTTATTTTTTTTTTTAATACTAGGGACTGAACCTAGGGTCTTTGCCCTGAGCTACACCCCCAACCCCTTTCTGTTTTTTCGTCTTGTTAAGACAAGGGCTCACTATGCAGTCCAGGCTGGCCTTGAGCCGAGGCGTGTCTGGAACTCACAAGATCCTCTTGCTTCAGCCTCCTGAGTGCTGGGATTACAGGCATGTGCCACCACACCTGGTTTTTTTGACTTTTTTTTTTTTTTTTTTTTTTTTGGTATCAGGGAATTGAACTCATGACCTCTCACTTGCCAGGCAGTTGCTTATGCCACTGAGCTAAATCCCTGGTCCCCTCCAACTTCTTTACTTTTTCTCATTAAGTTGCTCTGGCTAAATTAAATTTACAGACCTCCTGCCTCAGCCACCCAAAGTACTGGGATTACAGCTGTGTACCAGCATGCTTGGCTCAGAATAATATTCTTAATTAAATGTATATTTACAGTTTTTATGCCTGGTGAATTTTGAGTGTATGTACATACATGTTTGATATATGTGTTGTGTCTTGAATTAATGACATTTCTAAATTTTATATTAATACATAAATTTTATTTTTAGTTCTAGCCTCATCTGGCATAGATTATGACATAAAGATCTGGTCACCACTAGAGGAGTCAAGGTTTTTTAATCGAAAACTTGCTGATGAAGTAAGATTTTTATTATATTTATTATAATAAAAATGAAGTAAGATTATTTATTATATTTACTACAGACCATGTTTCAGTTTGTTCCTAAAATGTCCAAAGAAAAAGTAGTTTATTATTGGTAGCATCAAAAAAAAAAAAAAAAAAAAACTAATGCACTTAAGGAGATAAAATCTGAAGAGAAGAAAAGATTTAAAACATGCCTATAATACCAGAGAGGTAAAATCAAGCTGGTGTCTTGGAAGTTGAAATAGTAATATCAGATATGTTACAGTTTAAAAGTTTTGCTTATTGTGCTTACTATAATTTAAAAAATCAAAAATTCTTTTAGGAAAATAGTTTTATCTTAAGGGATCTCTATAATCATCATAAAGCCATTTTTTTCTGTTAGAATTTTACTTAAAAAAAAAAATGGAGCTTTGTCCTTTAGAATCAGCCAGTAGCAAAGTAAATGATTATTACTGTATTTTAAGATTCTCTTAGCTTTTTGTCAAAAGAGAAGTTTTCACATGAATTTTGGCAAAGCCCCAGATTTCCTACAGAATTGTGAGAGAGAATGTGGGTAATGGAAGACTGACATGGTTACATGTCTGCAGTCCCAGTATTTAGGGGGCTGATGGAGGAGGATCGCCAAAAGATTTAGGCCAACCTGGGTTACCCTGACTCAAGAAAACAAAACAATTTCCTCCCCAGTTTCAGCCAGGCTTCTTATTTATGGGTTTCCACATGATTTCACACAAAATGAGGGTCTACTAAAAATGCAGTCTGGGAAACCCCTACTCTACACCAAGGTTGGTGTTTCATACCATAGTCCCCACAAAAGCTTTCATTCATTTAATAGAGATTTGTAAAATATTTGCTGTTTGTCAGACTCAGTGCTGGGTTTAAAAAGATGAAGCCTCAGAACTCACATGCTAAGAGGAAAGCCTCACAGACAGCTAGAGATAGTTGGGATCAGTGTCAGAGACGCCACAGCCTGGAGACCTGCACATGGGAACAGTTGTGTTGCTCAGTGGGCAGATGGCACACAGAGGTGTCTTCAAGGAAGTAAGAATTGGTGGTGTCTGAGACGTAACGTAGTAGTTTACCAGGCAGAGAGGGGACACGGGAACTTGAGACAGAGGCAGCAGCAAGTGCTGCGTTATGAAGTCAAATCGCCACCAGTGTGCCTGGAGTGTTTGAGCACAGGTTCGGAAGTCCCGTAACTCAGTCAGACGGAGGATAGGCGGGGCAGAGCGTAAAGGTCCGCTCGGTACCGAGATGAGTTGGCATTAATTGTCGAGTTGGAGAACTGAGCTGTGACTTTCCTTTTCCTCTTATGCCTGCCTGTCTCTCTCTGTCTGTCAGTCTCTCATTTTTCTTTTGCATACACTTTCCTCTTTCTCTTTCCTTGTACCCTTGCTCATAGATTATATGTGAGGTCCCTTGGGTTTTCATGAATATTTGTTTAGTACTTAATACTTGGTGTAGTACCAAATCTTGCCCAGAAGTTTAGCTCTCAAGACTTACTTTGCCTCAAAGAAATAATCTTATCTTCTCAAGGGACCAAAGAGAACCAGGTATAAGAAATCAACAGTTATGCTACTAAAAGTATCACTACAGAGAAAAGGAGAGGAATACAAAGTAGGCTGCTGTGAGAAACAAGTGAGTAAAAGCTACATTTAACTCTTGCCTTTCTGCCAGTCGAAGAGAAGTAGTATCCTGCGACCTTCCCTTAAATGGGAGGTAAAGTAACTCTTTGGGATTGAGAAGCCATAAAGCAGAAATACAGACCTCACACATGTAAAGAATAAAGTAATTTTTCCTGTAATCTGCTAGGTTTTGTTGTTATAATCTTCAAGGGAAAAATAAAGTTACTGTGATACTTATAATGATCGCTTAACTCGTCTCTATAGGTTATAACTCGAAACGAACTCATGCTGGAAGAGACTAGAAACACCATTACGGTTCCAGCCTCTTTCATGTTGAGGATGTTGGCTTCATTGAATCATATCCGAGCTGGTAAGAATTTGCAGCATACTAAAGTCAGGGTGGTTTGGTATAATTTCATTATCAAAAAATGAAAGCAACTGAATTTCTGAACTAGGACGTCTGTGAGCGCTTGACATTAACACAGTGGCTTACGTCTTCATAAGCTAACTGTATTGAAAATGGTCAAAATGAAAAGATAGTCACAGGACAAGTTTCCCTGGCTTTTCTTCTTAGAGTACAGAACCATACCATAACTTTTAAGATGTGTGGTAATAAATACACTTTAATAGTAAGTTTATTTAAATCAGATAAAAATAAATTAACATGCTAAGAAATAGATACCTCATGTCCTTTTTATCAGTTCTTTTTTGTTCCAAATGATAGCCTGAGGTTCATTGCCTCAGATAGACAGAAATGCATATTTTACCTGATGTTGAAGAAAAAATTGAATAATGTATATTCAGAACAATAAAAGAAGTCTAGTGTCCATCGTTTTTAAAATATGCTCATAAGGGGCTGGGAATTTAGCTCAGTGGCATAAGCGCCTGCCTTGCAAGCACAGTCATGAGTTTGATCCCTGGTACCAATTAAAAAAAAAAAATGCTCATAAAACGAGTGTTTACCATTTCACTGATTTCATAATTCTTTGAATATGTTGGATATTATTATTTATTAATGACAGTTACCATTATAGTGTACCCACAGTACATCAAGTACTACACTCACTAATCATTTCATAGATATGTATCCTCATTTAATTCCAACTCTTTACAAAGTAGGTTATTTTTAATACCAGGTCACATACCGATAAATGTCAAGATGTAAACTTAAAACCAGCTTCCAAGCGTTTGCTTCCCTGTGACATGTAAATTTCATTTACAGTACTGTAATCATAACTCTTCAGCGGCAGGAGCGTGCCTGGGTGGCCTCGGCCCCAGCTGCTCTTCTGGCCCAGTTCCTGCCTTCTTCCCTTCCAGTCACCACTCCCTCCACACAGCCCTCTTTGAATTTTGGGCGTGTATCAAACTCTCTTCTGCTTAAAGTTTTTCATAATTGTGCTGTTTCCCTCCTGGCCCAACTTTTTGTTTATATAACTTCTACTTGCCACTCATATGAATAGCCCATTAAATATCACTTCTTCAGAAGGAGTGAGGGATGGAGAGACAAATACTCAGGCAAAGTAAGCAGCATGTGGCATTTTTCTAGACTGCAAATGTATTGTATATTTGAAGAATTGAATGAAGCCCTATATGTTGGTAATTAAGAGAGAGAAAAAACCCTCAAATTGAAAATACTAGCTATTACTGAGAAAAAAGAAAAATTTCAAATGGGCAAACTAAAAATAAACCGGGAATGTAAACAAAAAATGAGCAAGAATCTATTAAATGGTAATGTGAGAATGGTTTGTTAGGTACTACCTAGCTTTGGTTTTAGGGTAGATAAGGTGTTTTTTATACTATACAGATTTCATATCCTTTTTTTTTTAGACAGGGTCTTGTTATGCACATCAGGCTGACCTTGAACTCACTTTGTAGCCCAGGCTGATCTCAAACTCACAGCAGTTCTCCTGCCTCAGCCTCCCAGGTGCTGGGATTACAGTGTGTACCATCATACCTGGCTTCTTTTTGCTATTAATCAGAACTAGATAATTTCCAGTTGGTCTAATCAACTCACCTTGCTTCTCTTAGCAAAAGACTAGAATAAGATGCTCAAGAATTTGTTTCTGCTTCTTTATTTTAAAATTAAAAAAGAATAAAAACAGAATTTCAAAGCAAAATAATAGATCAACAATAGTTAATATATGACATTGTTATCTTCAATGTATTACAAGATACAGGCATGAAAAAATGATCAAACAATATTCTTTTTGATGAGCTAACAGATTAGTAGTATGATTGTCTTGTGTATATGCAATATATATGTGTGTGTATATATATGTGTGTGTGTATATATATATATATGTGTGTATATATATATTTTTTTTCTTTACCTTTCTTTCCTGTTTCCTTCCCTCCATCCCAGTTGTTCCTTCCTTTTGAGCAGTTTCTTTCCCTTTCACAGTATCTGTTATGCATTTTGGATCTGACTTTCAGTTTTTTACACTACAGACAAAATATGATGTTTACACATGCGAATCTAATTTATTTCACTTATGAGTGTGGTCTCCAGTTGCACTCATATGCCTATGAAAGTCTTGAGTTTATCCTTCTTTGTAAGTGAGTAGTACTCCATTGTATAAAAATACCACATCTTTTTTATCCATTCCGTGGTTGATGGGCATTTGAGTTGTTTCCAAGATCGCTATTACAAATTGTGCTGCTATAAACATGGAAGCACATATATCACTGTGGTATGATATTTTCCATTCTTCTAGGAAAATACCCACAAAAGGAACAGCTAGGTCGAATGTGACCTCTAGTCCTAGTTTTTTTTTGTTTTTTTTTGTTTTTTTGGTACTGGGATCAAACTCACGACCTTGCACTTGCCAGGCTGGCACTTATGCCACTGAGCTAAATCCCCAGCCTGTAGTCCTAGTTTTTTGAGGAATCTCCATACTGATTTTCACAGTGGTTGCACCAGTCTCCACTTCCACCAGTAGTGGAGAAGTGTTCCTTTTTCCCCATAGCCCTGTCAGCATTTGTTATTGGTTAATTTCTTGATGACAACCATTCCTTCTGGAGTAAAATGCATTTTTCAAATGACCATTGATGTTGAACATTTTTTCATATATTTTTCCATTTGTATTTCTTAATCTGAGGATGTGTCTGTTCATCTCAGATGCCCATTTTTGGATTGGGTTTTTGAATTTAGGGAGGGTCTGATTTTTTTCAATTCAGTATATGTTCCAGATAGAAGTCCTTTGTCTGAGGGACAGTTGGCTAAAGTTTTTTCCCAATTCGTGGGTTTTCTTTTCATCCTATTGGTGCTTTCTCTTGATGTATAAGAACTTTTTAGTAAGATGAGATCCCAGTTGTTGATTCTTTCAAGTACTTTCCATGCAGTTTGGATTTTGTTCATGAACCTTCTGCCTACCACTGTGTTTTCAAGATTTCTACCTACTTTGTCTTCCAGTAGATTTAGTGTTTCTGTTTGAATATTTAGACCTTTGGTCCATTTTGACTTTAGTGCATGGTGATTGTCTTAGTGACTTTTCTTGATCTGGGACAAAATACCTGGCACCCAAAATTAGGGAAGAAAAGGTTTATTTCTTACAGTTCTTGGAGGTTTCAGTCCATACTTAGTTGGATCCAAGGCAGCGTGGCATGGCGGAGCAGCCATTCATGGCCACTGCAAACAGCAAAGCATGCACTAGTAAAAGACAGAGAGAGACACAGCTTCTTCCCCGCTTTACATCATATCCTGGCTCCACCGCTATGCAGGTGTAGCTCTCACACCACCAGTTAGACAATGAACCAATCACAAATGCTAGATTTGGTCAAGTCCATAATTGTATGAGGCTTGGCGAACACCGACATAAACCATGACAGTGATAAACATGTCTTGTTTTAGTCTTCGGCATTTCTGCTTGTTTTATGCTTAAGATGACTAGTGATTTGATAAACCAGTTAGCCACTCTTTCTTTTTTCTTTTTTTTTTTCAGCACAGATGATTGATTCCAGCACCTTTGCACTAAGCTACCTTCCCTTTAATTTTAATTTTTTTAATTTTCCCTTTAATTTTAATTTAATTAATGAACTTTTTTTTGAGACAGGGTTTTGATAAATCATCCAGGCTGGACTTGGACTTGGGACCCTTCTTCCTTAGGCTCAGAATGTTGGGATTGCAGCCAGTGCTGCCACACGCAGCCAGCCAGCCACTCTTTTCCTCGCCTGTTCTCAAGTACAATAATATATACATAATCTGGAGAGTTATGCAGGGACTTTGGCCAGATAAGCATGCCCTAACTGGACTCCCTCAGCCCATCTGTTACTCCACAAGGCTTCCTAGGAAGTTCAAGGAAATGAGACAGCTCCTTCCTACTAAACCAATGTCCTTTTCAAATTACCTCTTGGGGTAGACAGTTAAAACCACCAGTACCTGGCTCCATCCCCTAATTCTGACTCAGTGTTAACTGAGTAAGGTATGATCTGTATTTTTAAAAAGCTACCTAAATTACTGTGTCTGCTAAATACTGCACTAGAGATTTCTAGTCTAGGGTACTTCTTGGGATGTGAAAGCAGGGCTGACACATCCGAAAGCTTTGACATGCTTTGGAGAGATGGAAATGGGATGTCAGGATTGGTACGGTAGTGGCTGGCCAAGTCTAGAATGGTCATCCAGTTTGAGATCAGATACCCAGAGATTCACATGTCGTTAATAACTTGAATATATTACTGCAAACAGAAGAAGAGGAAGGGCTTGGAAGCTGATGTCTAGGGTATTTTAGAATCTGAACAGGCTTTTCCCTCCTGAACATTCTTCTGTGCCTCTTCATGTTCTCAGGATAGAGTCCAAACATACTAACATGTTTTACAAAATTCTGCACTGTTTCTTGACCATTCTGCCCTTCATAGCTCTGGTCCTTGGCATGCGGAGATCTGGATAGGTATAGGTTCTCTGTGATGAACGGGTTTACAGAGCCTGCCATCAGCCTGAGTTCCCAGCCACTAACCAACCATGCAGATTCCTCCCATCAGCAAATAATGCTTTCTTCCAAATTATTCCTGATAATCATCTACCTTTGGTCTCATTTTACTTTTCACAGTCTGGTTTTCACATAGCACTCAAAGGGCTCAGTACATTTCTTTTTAAAGCCAGATGGTAATCGGGTGGGGCGGCACACGCCTGTAATTCCAGCTGCTGAGAAGCTGACGCAGCAGAATGATGAGTTCAAGGTTAGAGTATTCAGCTCAGTAAGACTATCTCCAAATTTAAAAATTAAAAAAATTAAAAGGGCAGGAGACGTAACTCAGCACTCCCTGGTTTCAGTGCCTGGTACCAGGTGAAAAAAAAAACAAAGAAAAAGGAAAGAAAGCAGAAGCCAGATGTAAATAAGTTAGGTTTTACCTCTGCCAGGTGTCTGTTCCCCTACCCAGGCCTGTGAGAGACAGTGTGGGAGTGAACGTGTGGGGTGGCGCTGGCAATTTTTTTTTAGAAACAAAACCAGTGGGCTAGAGACCCCTTTTTGAAAACATAGATTCATACAAAACATACTCATTCTCTCTCTCTCTCTCTCTCTCTCTCTCTCTCTCTCTCTCTCGTGCACGTGCCCACACACACACACATACAGCTTTTAAATTCTCAAGGGCTTCCATTACTATTAAACCAGACCTCTTACTCTGTTGTGCAAGGTCCTGCCTAGTGACACAGACCCAGTCAGCCACTGTCTCCCATTCACAGGTTTCACAAAGCTTGTTAGCTCTACTGTGCTGGGTCCAGCAGGCTTTGCCCCCAGCACGCTGGGTTCCCTGTCCCTGGGCTCCTGAGCATCTCCAGGCCACTGACACCATGCTGTTTGGTGTGCCGCCCTCCCTCTTACCTGACCACTGTCTGTTGCTTTATTTCCCTCAGGTATTCAGCACCCTAACTTTTGTATCTGTTGTTTTTCTCTAGAAGTGAGTTTGTAAAGAGCAGAAACCCAGTTTTTCTTTTTTCCCTAGGACCTT
Organism: Hydrochoerus hydrochaeris; assembly: GCA_004027455.1. Lineage (NCBI taxonomy): Eukaryota > Metazoa > Chordata > Mammalia > Rodentia > Hydrochaeridae > Hydrochoerus > Hydrochoerus hydrochaeris. The sequence goes on along the minus strand of PVLA01005797.1, from coordinate 58,507 downwards.
GCTAATGCTAGGCAAGTGTTCATTCTACCACTGAGCTGCATCCCCAGTCCAGAGGCCTCATTTGTCTTATTTGCAGCTGGATTTTTAGCTTCTAGAACAGTGTCTGCATATAGTAGTTGCCCAGTAAATGTTTGCTGAATTAATGAGAAATAAATGAACTCCTGAAACCAAATGTCTGCCTACTAATATTATATTGGTTCTTTTCTCAAGAGAGTAAATTTTTTGCAAAGGTCACCCAGGTTATATGTATACCCATACCTGACTGCGCTCTGCCTTTTCCCTTTTGTATTTGCCTCTGCAGACAAAAGAAAAACTTAACCTACATATGATGCTGACTCGATTTTACACTTTTGTGAACTGTTTAATACTTTAATCATTTGGGGGCTGGGGATTTAGCTCAGTGGCATAAGCACCTGCCTGGCAAGCACAAGGTCGAAAATTTGGCCCCTGGTACCAAAAACAAAAAACATTTCAGTTTTAAATAAAAATCATTGCAGTTGATGTATAATCGTAATACTGTAACAGTGTTTCTCTTCGTGACCGTCCTGTCTTTCCCAGACCGCCTGGAGGGTGACCGATCAGAAGGCTCTGGTCAGGAGAATGAAAACGAAGATGAGGAATAATCAAGCTCTTCTTGGCAAGCACTTCAATGTTCTGAAATTTGTACAAGACATTTACTATATTTTTTCTTTACAGAACTTTAGTGCAATTTTAAGGTCATGGTTTTTTGGAGTTTTTTCCCCTTTTTTGGGATAACCTAACATTGATTTGGAATGAGTGTGTGCATGAATTTGGGAGAGTGTCTAAAAACAAAACTAGCAAAACGTTTTGTGAGACTTTTTGCTGTGTGTGAGGAGTGCTAGAAACCGCAAAGTGCAATATTTTCCCTCGCCTTCAGATGTGGGAGCCTAGATCAATGTTGAGTAATTTTCATTATAGTGAAAATGTTGGTTCAAATAAATTTCTACACTTGCCATTTGCATGATTGTTGCTTTCTAATTAAAGAAGTTGGTTGTTTTAAGACCCTAAATTTGACTTTTTATTTAGTGCCCTGCTACTTTGACCCATTTTTTCCAAGCTATTCTGTAACAAAAGCGGACTTTTTCTCTTCTTTCCTGGATCTAATCATCCTTTCCGTTTTGACTTCTATGAGAAGAGCAGCTTTTCTTGCTCTTCTCGTATTTCTCATATAGTGCGTATTTCTTGTGGTGTTTTGTTTGTTGAGACAGGGTCTTCCTGTGGAGCCCACTCTGGCTGGCCAGCCTCTTGCCTCAGTCTCCCAAGTGCTGGGGTGACAGGTGTGTGCCACTGTGTCTTCCTGTGACACTGTCCCTTCACCTCCAGACACACTACCTTCAGTCCTGAACATGTGATGGTTCACACTGGTACACATTTCCTCTCTCCATATTCTAGATTTCACTGCAAGTCACTGACCATTCGTCTTCTAATTTCTGGTCCTAATTCTAGTGTCCACCTACATCCCTGCAGGTCTTACACTCAGGCTTACAGGGTATGACCTGAAACTGCTCCTGTAGTGGCCTTCCTTTTTTTTTTTTTTTTTTTTTTTGATGGCAGTGAGGACTGAACTGGAGTTCTTCGCACTGAGCTCCATCCTCAGGCCTTTTTGTAACGTTTTACTTTGGGACAGGGGCTTCCTAAATTGCCAAGCTAGGCGGCTCAAACTTGCCAGCCTCCCCATATGTTGGGATTACAGCAGATTCCACCATGTCCGCCTCTGGCTGCTTTTTCCTGTGCTCCTGATGTCCAAGGCTCTGTCTGAAGAGAGATTTTGGGGTGTGAGGGGGTGGTCAGCCCGCTTGCTGCCTTGTTACACGCCTGAGGCAAAAGGCCAGCATAGTGGAGCTGTGTGGGCAGCATCAAGTGGTCCCGAAGGATCATTTCCAAAAGCTCTCTTCCTCTCTCCCCCTTCTCATCTCCTCCCTTCCCCTTACACACATGGTGTTAAATACGGCTTTTGCTGTTAACAGATTTCTACAACAGCACATTGACTGTCCCTTTCCAGTCAGTGAGTCTCAAAATTGTCTCCCTGTGGGAAGTGGGAAACCTTGGCAACTTCTCTGTAAACATCTTCCCTGCATCTGCTTGCCAGTCACAATCTGAAGCAATCAAATTATCCACCAGCACTGCATTCATCTTTGCTTTCTTTTTTATTTTTTTTGGTACCAGGGATCAAACTCACGACTGTGCACTTACAAGGCAGGCACTTATGCCGCTGAGCTAAATCCCCAGCCCTCTTTCTTTTTTTATATTTTTTATTTTATTTTATTTTTTTTTTTTTGGTAACAGGAATCAAAGTTGGGACCTTGTGCTTGCCAGGAAGGCACTTAGGCCACTGGGCTATGTCCCTGGCCCTGGCTGCACTCCTCTCGAGCTGGCCCTCCAGGGCTGTCAGGTCAAAGCTGCAGATCTATTAGGTGCCTCCCCCAGCACCCTGGGCAGTGGCTCTGCCTCTTGGCCACCCCAGCAGATGGCCGTGCGGTGCTTGAGGCACGTGTGAAGCAGGATCACACTAAATTGTCCAGGCTGCCCTTTCACTCAATCCTCCTGCCTCAGGCTGCTGAGTACTGGAATTAATGCGTCACCATTCCAGCTTTGGGTCCCTCTTCATTGATGCTTTTAGTGAATTTACTATAGCAGCTGCACTTTTATTGATGAAAGTAATACATCTCTTTTGGTTTATCAAGTAGCTTACTCCTATGATCCTCAGAAATCTGAGTATCCTAAGGAAGAGTCTGAGCTACTGAGAGTAAGAGACAGCCTCTCTGCAGCCAGGCCATGGATGGTCATGGATGCAGGAAAGCCTCTCTCCTGTAGGGGGAACGGGGCTTTTTTGTCCCGACAGCATGCAACATGTTATTTCTTCCACTGCAGCGAAGCATAACAGGGATATGCCGTGGAGGATGCTGGGAGACAGAGGACAGAAGCCACTGGAGACCTTGGGGCTTCCAGGAGGAGCTGGCAGGGAAAGCAGCAGAAGTCAAAGTGGCATTCGTCCACCCTGGCTCAAGATGTTGATGGAGAAGCTGTGTGTTGGGGCAGCAGGAAGTGTGAGAACTCTGTACTTGTTGCTCAGTTTTCTCCTGGGAACCTAACTGCTATACATTTGCAGTTTGTCAAAGGAATGAATTAGTTCCCTCCCCACAGTGACTGCAGGGAATGTTCGGGTCTGTTACTTAGAAATACAGCAAACCCAGACAACCAGCAAGGCAGCAGAGACCGTTGCCCAGAGGCAGAGTTTCCGAGTCCTGGCCACCCCCTAGATGTGGGTGGAGCGCAGAAATCAAAGGGACTGGGCCGCAGGTGCATGGACTTGGAGGAAGGCCAATGACTTCAGTGCGGGTGGTGGGTGCTGGGCCCTGAGACCATCTTGAGTCTCACTGATGGATTTACCACTCACCCTTTTCTTGATCATGGGACAAAGGATATGTGGCCATCGACTGAACAATAAAGTACTGACTGATACTCATTAAACCAACTTTTAAAACTAGGTTAACAGTGTTGGGCAGGGTATAAGTCATGTAACAATGGTCCCTGAAAGTAACTGCCGTGGGGAACCCCCGGACGGGTATTCCCGGGTACCTGATGTGGGACCTCACCCTCAACTCTCCAATAGTTACCTGGCTTAGGCTTGTTAGTCCACGGGAGGGTGGAAACTGGATCACTGCTGCAGAAAATGAGGGGACATGAAATGCACCCAGAAACATCTGCAGACCACGAGTCCAAGTACAGATACGCAATTTCCACAGCTACACGCATACCAGAAACATATTTAATCATATAAACAAAACTATTCTAAATACAGTCTTAATGGTTTATAAATACTGATTTATGATGACCCGAAACCAACCCAATTATTTTTTAAAAATCCCAAAACTTCAAGTTAAATCCTTTTCAGGACTGGCTTGGATCATCTGTTTGTTGATAGTTTGTTCTTCAGCCACTTGTGCACGCAGTGCCGGTTACCGGAACACACGCCCTGCTGTCCTTTCGCATGTCCTGACTGACAGGCCCGCTTCCAGGCACGCAGGCTTTCACCACACTCGGCGTGGCCTGTCTTCCTCCAGCAGGGGCTCACTGGCCTGTGACCTGTAGTGTTTCAAAATGGTAGTCAAAAAACCACAAGTGTCTGCTAATTCCTAATACTGCTCAGGAAAATGTTTTCTGAGGAAAATAAACACAGCTTTATGTGTTATGGTCTCCTAAAAACAACACTGACCAAAACTGTGCTCTTGGTAATCTAGTACAGTTTCAAGTTTGTGCTTCAAATTCTTTGCAACAAATCCACTTGACTTGAGTCTTCAGGATGTCTTGTTTTTCAGGCCTGGCCAGCAGATATTCATGTCTCCCAAGCTCTGGGTGACAGCGGTCCGTTCTGCCTCAGAGCTGGCCTTGCTGACCATGCTGACTTAACCATCCCTCGTCACCCTTGAGCTTCAGAGCTCTTCCTCTCAGCCCTGTGGTCACCACCCGGAGTTTGGCTCTGACTGGCTACTCACTGTGAGCTCTCAGTTAATGTCTTCCCAGGACTCTATCCCATCCCCTACCTACTAGCATGGGGACAGTGCCAGTCTGCCCCTTCTTGAAGTCATTTAAGGCTTGTCACAGCCATTTCCCTGCACCACGGATGAAGACTGACTGCCCCTTTGTCTACCACGGGCTTCCTCAGGTGCTGTGCCCACTAAAGTGACAGCACGGACACCTCTCCCTTCCCTCAGCACCTGGGGCACTGCTCAGGGAGAAGGTCCTTCTGATAAAGAAGGTCAAGACTGGATTCTGTGCTGACTTGGGACTACATACCATCGTAAACAGACATTTAGGGCAGCAGAGGATACTTTGTGCAAATAGGCCATTAGCACATAGGAAAATATTTGTGACAGAAAAGCTCATTTTTGTTCCCCCAGATCTCATGTGCTCAAAATGCTACTGAGCCTTTCCTCTCTCCACTATCTTCCCTTCCTCACCAACTTTCCCAGAAGTCTTTGTTTTGCACATCAAATCACGTCCCATGGCAACAACAGTCAACACTTCCAAATCAAGGATAACAGTTACCTGCTCAAGAGTCTCACTTGTTACAGACATCTCTCTAAAACAAGAATAATCCAGCCCCTCACACAGTTACTGAGAACAAGACACCAGCTCAGCTCGGCCTACACCAGGTACGTGCTGGATGATTTACAAGTACGTGTTCCCGTCATCCGCACGACCACCCGGTATAAAAGCAGTCTTCTCTGGATCACGGATTATAAAACCTCATGTTCCAGATGCAGAAATACTGAGTAACCTGCCCAAGACCATTGCAGCCTCTAAGCTATGGCGTGGGAGCTCAACTAACAACCATAGCCGCCGCTGCACGGTTCCTCTGTATCCCAGCTGCACTGGTGAGAGACAGCGGGCAGCAGGTGGAAGTCCAAATACAGAGCCTCGCACACGTGCACTCTCAGATGTCGGCAAACTAGCCTACAGCAGGCACTTCGCCACTCCGTGCTGTCACATCGGGTCAGGAGACAGCTCAAGGCTGCACACTTGTCATGAGCGTGTCTTGTGGTCTATCCAGACACGAGTCCCTCCCAGCGCACCATAGGAAATGGAGCGATACCCATGACTTCGTGGAAACTAACCCGACCACTATCTGTGTCAAAGCACTTTTCCTCCCTGCCTTTTCTTGACCCAATCTGCCAGAGTATAGCAAATACTAAACGAGTCTCCCGGGTCTGTCGATTCTTTGCAGAAAGGTTCCACAGCAGCTCTGCAAATGAAAGTGAAATCCCATCAGCACCAGCTGGCCCCACCACGCCACGGGCCTGCAGCTCCAGAAGCCGCAGTGAGCTTCCGAGCGAGGCAGGACCTGTAATCAGGCGGAGGTCACAAGAAAGCGGGCTGGCTGAGGGGCCCTCGGTTGCCATCGCCAAGGATGGGTCACTGCCTGAGTTCCCAGCTAGAGCCAGCAGCCCACCAGTCGCTGCATGTCCAGCCTCGCTGCTGCCACCTAGTGTCCCAGGCCGGAGCCCGTCCCAGAGTCCAGCCGTGTGCCCTGTGAGGGTCCCCGTGCCTTTTGGCAGCCCCACACCTGGCATCTGGAGCACAACACAGAATCGAGTGGGACTCTCGGTGATTAAACCCTTGAGGCGACCCTGTCAAAACCAGAAGTCACAGGACTGAGGTATTTAAGCAAGTAAGTGGCCAAGCGTCTTTTGCCACTGCTCCGGTGCCCTTGGGAAAGCCCGAGGCCTCCACTGACCCGCTGCCTACAGTGCACAAGCCTGGGTTTGTGTGGGCTTCTGAGCTTCCGCAGTGAAGCCCCAGGAACGCTGGAATGCTTGGAGAGATAAGCTCTTCCCTCCTGACACCTACGCCCCTCTAGCTCAACTGGGCAAATCTGAATCCCTGACTACACCGAATACGGTCCTAGCTACCAAACACGCTCCAAGGCTTAGGGCAAATTGTCATCTGCTTCAAGGAAATACCTACCGTCCTCTGGAGCCATCGTCCTTTCCACCATCAGTCCTTAACCCCACGCCTCACCGGAACCAGCGCCTCCCAGGTCTCTTTCCCTTACCCGGAAAAGAAACAGTGTTTCTGCTCTCAGCACTTGGCTTGGTGCCTTGCACACAGCAGGCTGCAGTGCCCAGCAGGTGTTTAAATACATGGGCCTCAGGCTGAGCCAGGAGGGTTGCTGCAAGTTCGAGGCCAGCCTGAGCTACAAACTTGAGTTCAAGCCCAGCATGAACTGTATAGAGAAACCCTGTCTCAAGAAAACAAACAAAACCCAATATAGGTCTTGCTGCATTAAAAGGCCAAACAGCAAATCCTCCTGTGAAATGCAGCATATCTTTGTTTAGATTCAATTCTATTACACCCCAGCTAGTCTGGGGGCAGCCTGCGGGGGTTGGAGCCTCAGGACTGTTTCTCTAGAGCCCAGCCTAGTGCGGTAATGGATGTGTTCTCCAACTCTTCAATCCCCGGGCAGTTTAGTGCACTCAGAAACTTCCAACCACAGACCTCCTGCAAAAGTAAAGGTCTCTGCCTGTTCCATCTCTGTGCATGCTAATTAACCACTCCTTTCACAAACTGGACAAGTGCTAGAAAAAGCTATATACAGTACATACACCGAAAACATGCTGCCCTCAGAAACAGGATGCTACTCAACAGTGGCAGCAGTGGCAGCAGCAGAAGCCACAGGTATCCTCCCCTGCTCCCCTGAACCCAGGACAGTGCTCAGCTGGCCAAGAGCAGTAGCTGTTGAGATAAACTGCTGACCGGTGATGAGAAAGCTATTGGTTTCTCATCAGGAGCCAGGTGGATCCCAGAGACGTGCTTGGACCAGCTGCCTGCTAGCAGACAGAACAAGCCACTGTTGGGAGTCTACCCTCTGCTGTCTTAGGTCACTTGATCATCCAGGCTGAAGGATGGTGGCATGGGGGGGAGGATTGGTGGCTTCCTTCTCAAATCATGGCATCACTACTCCAAGCCCCAACTTCAGCTATTGTTTCAGCTCGAAGGGGAGAGGAGAGAGGAAAGCAGCCTGCCTGTGGGTTCTACACCTGCTGTCCTGCCCCCACCTGAGGTGGCGCCCTCTTCCTTCACTTTCGCATCTTTGGGGTCGGCACTCCATCAGCACTGTGCTCCAGACAGCTGCGAAGTGGAGACACGACTCCACTGAGCGCTGTCAAACAGAGACAAATGCTGGTTACTCCCATTTACGAGTTCAGAGAACAAAGGCGATAAGAACTGGAAATGATCTTGGAGACCATTCAGCCCAGCACCTCACTCTCTTTTCTCCTCTTACAAATGGTCTAGTGGTAACAGGGTGTCCCAAATGACATGCACAGACTAAAGCAGAGCTGAATCGAGTCGTTGCTGGGAGCATGCCCCGTGCGACCGAGGCCAGTGATGTTCACTGGCGACTCAAGCACCACCCACAGAACCTATCCTGACATTTTCCTGTGAACAGATTCCCTCCAGCAACAGTACAGCGTGGCCTGCCACACTTGGTCAGTCCTGATGAGACCGTGAAGTGGCCTAACCACTTGTCTCATTTTGGAAATGAAACACCTAGTACCTCCCCCGTCTTTTATAGTGGTTTCTCCCTTATGAAATACCAAAGAATCCGTCCACTGAGTTGGGTGGGGTGACCCAGCCCCAGCCCCCTATAGGTTGTGCCCACCAGCACCAGCAGGGGGCGCCGCAGGAGCACGTGTGCAGGAAGTGCCTGCAGAGCTCGGCCCTCAGTCTGGGCCCTCACTTCCTGTATCAGCCACGCAGAAGCCAGGGGGTGAATCCTGCAGGATCCAGAACGGCAGCGCAGGGTTCAGGTGCACTGGGAAGGGATGGCCTCGGCAGCCTCTGGGCAGTACATGCTGGGCTCCAGATCACAGGGAGTGAGGAGAGGAAGGAATCAGTGTGGCGGTTCCTTCCAAGCCCAGGGCCGCCGGATGCCCCGCCTTCCACACCCAGCGCCCCACCCCCACCTCCAATCGGCTGTCTGTGAGCCTGAGACGCAGACGCCCCAGTCGCAGACTGGAGACGTTACGTTCACCCTGGCGGCTGCACACCTGATGTTTCCTCTCGCGTGTTCCAGGTCCAGCGCAGAGGCGGTGGGTGCCCTCCCAGGGGAGCATCTCCCGCTCAGCCCAGCCACCCCGGGCCCCTCATCTCTGCTCCGCAGCTAACACGTTCCCTTCCGCGATGCTCTGCAGCTGCAGCCTCTGACTCGCAAGACTTCGGCTGCCTCGGCGGCCCCCGAAGCCAGCCCCAGGCGCGGTTCGTGCAGTGAACAGGACCCCTGGCAAAGCCTCCTCCCCAAATAAGTTGATTTTGGCTTCCACTTCGATGGCTTTGGCCAAGCTGGCCGCGTAGCTGTCCAAGGACTTGTGCACTTCAGCTTTCACATGGAGAATGGAGTTCCTGGCAGCTTCTGGGAGAGAGGCAGAAAGAGGTTAGCGGAGAAGCCAGCTCTCAGGCCTGTCCCTGGAATACACCTGCTGCTGCAGCCCTGCCGGGAACAGAGCCCGGTGAGGCTCCCAGGCTGAAGTCCCCGACTCCCCTGCGCACTACACAGAGCTATTTCACCTAGTTTGGGTTTCTTCACCTGTAAAGAGATCTCAGCCAGGCACGGTGGTACACACCCCCTAGCCCCCACACTCTGGGAGACTGAGGCAGGCAGATCACAAGTTTGAGCCCAGCCTAGGAAATTTAGTAAGGCCTTGGCGCTCTACAATACAGTCCAATGTGAAGGCCCTGGGTTTAATCCTGGCAGGGTGCGCGGGCCTTCTCTCACCTCACAGGGTTACTGTAATAATGAGTTCTTTCAAACAAGCTAGGTCTATCTTTTAGAAAAGTCTCAATAAATACTATTAATGCTAATCACAGTGTTGAAAGGATTCTCTGTTCTTTCACTTCTCTGAAACAGCATAAAATACTATAAACTTCTGTGTCTACACATTCATCTCTTTCCTCTCCAGAACCTCGGGGTTGACAGCCAGAATGAAAAGAGAAAGCAAGTGACTCTTCAATGTCACACCAGTGCCCTATTAGGATGAGCCATTCTGCCTATTTTTTGTGCCTGTAGGGGTGTAGGTGGAACTTTTCTGGAGAGCAGGCCACCTGAAGCCATCTCTCAATAAGGGAAAGAGTGGAGGGGCACTGGGCAGCGTCGCCCCCTGCTGGTGACTTGCTCTCAGGCCTGCAGAGAGGCTGCTGCCATGACCCTTTGTGAAGGTACAGCTTGGGTCCTGCATGTACTGGGCTGAGCTGGCGCAGGTTCCATTCACTTTCCCAGGAAAGGAATACACAATAAGGCCTGTGAGGCTGCCCGCCACTGCCCACTCTCAAATGGTCTCTGCCTGTGGAGTGGATGATGGGCTACCTTCCCCTCTGCCCTCCAGGCCACCTCTCCCTTGCACCTCAGCACTGGGAGGCAGTGGTGGAAGACATAAGATCTATGAACTGGAAACTCTGGTGGCCCATATTTACATTCACATTTGGTGTTTCATTCACGGCTCAGTCGTGCTGGGGGCCACTCTCACCTCCCTCTGCAAGCAGCCGGGGTTCCTGCCACTTCTCCCTGAGTGTGTCTCATAGAAACCATCCCAGTCAAGAGGGGACCACAGCAGGACTCGGCTCCTGGTGGGACCCAAGTGTCCATGTCACCAGTGACAATCTCAGTGGCAGCTGAAGCTCAGATTCCTAAGTGCGCAGCATCCATAAAGGAAAGACACTATGGAGGGCCTTCACTCAATTAGGCCACGTCCCTGGGGAAATGAGTGTCACACAGCTGCCCAGGTCCAGCTTTAGATGCTGCTTGCTCTGCATCGCTACTTTGGGATGCATGTGAGACTAGTGGGCTGGGAGTCCAGGTCTGAGCTGGCAGAGGAGCAAGGTCTCCTTTCTCCTATGTTCTATGAAGCCATCAGTTGCAGAAACAAACCTTTGATCTGCTCCACTTCATCCTCAAATGTCACTGAGCTCCTCCTCCTGGGTGGGCATGTGCAGTGGGAGGGGGCATTGTCCTCTGACGTCCAGTCTTCCAGCAGCATCACGTCCGTTCCTAGGACCAAATGCGAAAGTGCTGTGTGGCTGGCAGCACTGAGCCCTCCTCTCCACCCCTACCCTTCCACCTGTGCCTGGGACAACCTGTCATCCAGAACTGCGTCTGCTGGTCTGTGACAGTGGAGTGTGGGCCTCCAATGAGGGAGGGGACGGGCCTCAGGGAGTGAGCAGGGTCCTCTTTGCAATTACTCTGTTTTACCCTGAATTTCTATCACCATGGTTAAAATACTGTGTGCTATGTAAACATGGAAAACTTGCAAATTTCAAGTTCTTTGAGGAGCTAAAAAGGAGTGAAAACATATCCCTGGAAGAGTAGGGAAATAAAGGCAGAGAACCAAGCAGAGGAGAGGAGGCCAGTGAGAGGCACAGGGCACAGGGCAGCAGGGCTGACGTGGGACTGGTTATGCGACAGTGCCCGATCCCACTGCAAGACTCGCCCTGTTCTCAGTTTCCAGCTTTCAATCCACCAACACTTTGAGCTCAGGAAATTGGGGAGACCAGGAAGCCTGGAGCCATCCTCCTGCAGAGCCCCTTGCCAGGCATGGTAACGCGGTCACGAGCAGACTCAGGACATGGTGGCCAGCACCAGGGTCAAAGTGTACAGTCACTGGGTCACTGGCAGGCAGGTTCATATGACAGCATCTGTGTCTGTGAAACGGGCACCCCCACTCAGCCTAGTTCAGAGTTGACACATGAAAAGCTCAGGGCGGTGCTTGGCACACAGGGGCTGCACCAACAGTTACTCAGCGGGACACAACTAACTAATGAGCACTGTGTGAGAGCTCACACGCGGGTCTGTGGGATCCCAAGGCCCACACTTTCTTCTCCCCACAATGCTGGCCTTGTCCCCTGTCACTCCTGAGCGCACCATGGCCAGAGTAGCATTCCCTGAACCCACCCTGCCCACCTGCATAGGGAACACACTCTGGTGACGCAGAGAGAGCTGCGGGGAAGGTGACACCTCCTGTGTGGAGTGACTGGGAGACGTGCTGGGGGGAGCTTCCGGGGCAGGGCCTGAGCAGCGCTTCACAGCCAAGGGGTCTCCTCCCTACAGCTGTGCTGGGCACAGGAGCCTCCCCCACCTCCCAGATTGCAAACTCCAGGGTTTAGAAAGGTAATAAGCAGCTTGCCTGGCACCCCACGGCTCCTAACAGGCCGCCAGGAGATGGGGAGCCAGGCAGGTGGACCCCAAGGCCGCGCTGCCCAATGGTTCTTCCCAGGTATGACTTAAACGTTCAGTGTGCGTTTAAATTTTTAAAAATGTATTACAGTAAACGACACATTGCCAATGGTCCCCCTCAAAATTCTCTCGCTTAGGACACATTTATTGCATTGTTCTTACAAGTGTCTGAAACAGTTCTGAAAGTTCTTTCCTGAGTGTCCTTAGTTGCACTGTCCTGGCTACCATCTTAAATTGATTAAAAATATTTACCTTCCATGTGTATTTCAACTTTAGGAAGTCAGAATTCGCTCAGAGCCAGACCCAGAGGATGAGGCTGATGAGGTCACCCCATAATGTTCTCATCTGACAGAAACTGCTACAGACATTTGGCTGAGGGGTGCTCACAAAATACGGTAAAACATTTACACTGAAAAGTGTATTATGGTAAAAGACACATAGCCATTCACCCGCCTCAGAATACTCAAAAAACAGTCCCGCCTCATTTCAGACACTTGTGTCATCGTTCTTGGCCACGTGTCTTTCACCGTAGTAAGGTTTTAAAATTTAAACATTCACTGAATCTTTCGATCACCCCTTGTATAACAGTAACTGTCCTGTTTAATTTGAGTGTTTCAAAGGCTTTTCCTGACTTCCAACCTTGTATGAGCTCGGTGTGGCCAGGAGAAGGGGACTGAGCTGCCTGTGTGACAGGAGAGAACGGAGGCACAGAGACGCGGAGAAGCCGAAAGGCCGGGCTGAAAAGCACACCCTGGGCGAGCACCGCTTTGCTGCAGCGGGACCGCGACCCAGGTGAGCGGGGCTTACCTGAGTCCTGCGAGCAGCTGAAGCCAGTGTCCCCGGTGCTGCTGCTGCTGTGTCCCAGGGGCTGTCCGCCAGCCATGAGCGCCGTGAGATGTGGCGACAGGCCCAGGTCTGAAAGGCAGAGTCGGCAGTGACAGATGGATCCACTCCGCACACCCACCCAGCTCATCTCCCTGCTACCCTGTCACCACCTCCCTGTTCTGCTTGCTCATTTTATTTTGCAGTACTAGCCATTAAACTGGGGGTCATTGTACTGAGCATGTCCCCAGCCTCTGCCACCCTCTTTTTTGTTTTTAATAATTTCCTTTGAGACAAGACTAAGTGGCCCAGGCTGGGCTCAAACTTGGGATCCTCCTGCCTCAGCCTTCCAGAGTGCTGGGATTATAGGTGGGCGCCAACAGATTCAGCTGTTTCTGCTGTCCGTTGCATGGGAAGAGTGGAGACTTCAGAGGCTGGGTCAGGACTCCTGGTCTCTCCATAGAGGAAGCCTCCTAACATACCCAGACCAGCAGAGGGGCCACCCATGGGAGCAATCTGGTGGGAAGATTTCCATAAAGTCATGGGCGATATAAGTCCCTGCTTACCTCTCAGAAATCCTGCAGTGGGCCACTGCAGTGGCCACCCAGGGGTTAAGGATCAGACACTGACCTTTGTCCCGCTCAGCCTGGGCTGGAGGCCTGAGACTTCTTCCCCCCAAACCAGACCAAGAGGTACTGAGCACCAGATGCTGGGTGCTGAAGGAACCGGCCCCACTGGAGCACCCTGCAACTGGGAAGCCCAGCTGCCATCACCACCTGGCCCCGGGCTGCCCAGCACTCAAAGGGGCCCAGGGATGGAAGGTGATGGGATGGCCAAGTGGCACCAGACAGGAAGGACAGGTGCCCGCACAGAGACAGAGGTGAGGGAAAGGAAAAGACTGGCACCTTCATAAAGTTGAAAAATAATGACTCCATTAAAAAGAGCTGGGGTTCGAGGAAGGGAACAGGGACATAAAATGCTCCTAGCAAATTAAAAGAGTGAGGAGAAAGTCAGACTCTGTTGATCACAGATTTAATGATGGCTACTACTGGGTGCTGGTAGAGACTGAATCACCCCCACAGCAGTGGGGCTGGGAAATGTGGCTGAATGAGGGATGAATATCACTGTACAGAGGTGGTTTAGGGACCCCAAGAATGGGCTTTGTCTGACAGTGACTGTAGGGAGCAGCTCAAGGCTTTGCCACCATCCCGCCCCTCCTGCCTGAGGGCATTCTGTGTGTCAGCCTACATTACCCATGACCCTCTCCTGCATTTGGCAGATATGACGAGGGCCCAGTCATGGTTACCATGTACCCCTACCTAGCAACAGCTTCCTGCCTCTAGCTTGTCCTTATTTGGATAGATCTTGCTCTCTAGCTAATCAGCAGACACGCAACATGCTTACCCTGCCCAGCTCCATGTTTCACCCCCCCCCCCGCTTATAAAAACCCTGTGCCCTACATCAATAAAGGAGACTTGATTGGAAGCCCTCAATTTGTCTCTGTCTCTCTCTCCTCTTGCCCTGCCCACCATCCCCGTTCCCTCTCCAGGTGAGACCCACGGATTGATCCGCGGGCTGGATCAAGTGGCGCCCAACCGTGGGGCTCCCGGCACGAGGGACAACGCGGGACCGTTCACGGGAGTAAATCGCCGGCCGGCGTGACTGTTCAGGATGACTCCGTCCCTGTGATCCGAGCGGATGGCCACCTTACGTCTGGACTGAATCACGGTAGGTGAACGGATCTAATTCCTTTATCAGCATGGGGCAAGTATTAAGTGAACACGAATTGTTCGTAAACAGCCTCAGGTAGGCCCTCAAGGTGAGAGGGATTAAAGTTAAAACTAAGGATTTATTACAGTGCTTTCAATTTGTACATTCTGTGTGCCCATGGTTTCCTTTAGAGGGCACCATTGATTCTAGAAAATGGAATAGAGTAGGAGATGCTTTTAAAGATTACTATAGAGTTTTTGGTCCCAAAAAATCCCGGTGACCTCTTTTACATATTAGACTCTAATTTCTGAGCTGCTGACTCAGCATCACGCAGATCCCCAAATTAACGAAACACTTACTCAAGGTGAGGCTGCACTACGCTCCTCCCGCAATCCTACCCCAAAGCCGCCCTCAGACACGTCCAGTGTGCCCAGTCGTCCCGGCTCTGTGATTCTTGATACTCCAGAGCCCCTTCAAGATGGCGACTTGCCGCCACTTCCTTTGTCTGGGACACACGAGGACACTCAAAATGGCGCCCCACATAATGGCGAGGCACAGGATGGCGCCGTGCCACCTGCCCCACAGGTCATCAGGGCCCATACACCTTTCACAGTAGCTGCTCTAAAAGAATTAAAAACAGCAGTTACCCAATATAGTCCCACAGCTACCTTCACCCTTGCTGTCCTAGATTCCATGACACAGGGTTGGATTATACCAAACGAGTGGAAAGATTTAGCTAAAGCCTCTCTATCTAGAGGCCACTATTTACTTTGGAAATCCAAATTCAAGGACCAATGTGAACTTACAGCAAGAGACAATGCCAATAGACAACAAAATCCTTGGAACTTCCCCATGTTAGTGGAAACTGGAGACTTTAATTTTAAGGAAGCCCAAATGCAATATGACCCTGGCCTCTTCGCACAGATTAATGCAACTGCCTGCAGGGCATGGAGAAAGCTCCCCCCTAGTGGAGAGGTTACCTCCTCTCTTACTAATATTAGACAGAGACCAAAAGAACCCTTCTGTGACTTTGTTGATCGCCTCTTACAGGCAGCCAAGCACCTCTTCGGCTCCCCTGAGAGTAATTCTGCCTTAAACAATTGGCTTATGAAAATGCAAACTCCGCCTGCCAGGGTGCAATCGGGCCACACAGGGAGAGGGAGGACCTCTCGGGCTGCATCCGCCTGTGCACTGATATGGGCCCCGTCTACCATCGGGGCCTAGCTATGGCTGCAGCTGTAAAGGAGGTTCTTCTCCCACACAAACAAGGAGAAAAAACTAATAATGACAAATATTTTAAACGCGCGTTCTCCCTCAGGGAATGGCCAACTCCCCTACATTGTGCCAGGCTTTGTGGCTGCTGCTATACAACCAGTCAGAGACCATTGGCCAAATATCTATATCCTTCATTATATGGATAATATCCTCTTGGCAGGGAAACATGAAGATCAAACCTTACAATGTTATCAGGCGCTACAAGTCGCCTTACAAAAGGCTGGACTCCAAATAGCGCCCGATAAAGTCCAGCTTACAGACCCATATATATATCTGGGTTTTCAGCTACAGGGCACTCAAGTATTTTCTCCAAGGCCTCAATTAAGACTTGATAATCTTCAGACACTTAATGATTTCCAAAAGCTCCTAGGTGACATTAATTGGCTTTTACCCTATTTAAAATTGACCAAACATGATTTACAACCCCTCTATGAGATCCTCCGAGGAGACATCGACCCAACCTCCCCCCGCGAGCTCACGCCTAATGCCAAAAAGGCACTCAATATAGTGGAAGAGACTATTGCTCAACAAACTGTTTCCTTCATAGATTATGATAAGCCTTTACAATTTCTCATCTTTAACACAAAGCTTTGCCCCACGGCAGTATTTTGGCAACAGGCTCCTCTCATGTGGGTCCACCTGTCAGTTTCCCCAAAAAGGACACTCCTACCCTACAACCAAGCAGTTTCAGACCTAATAATTCAAGGCAAAAAACAAGGAGTGTTATTTTGGCAAAAAGCCAGATATTATCATCCAGCCCTTTACTAAGGACCAAGTAGACTGGCGACTCCAGACAACAGAAACATGGCCTATCGCCCTAGCCTCCTTTTCAGGGACCATTGACAACCATTACCCCCAAAATAAGCTAATTGATTTTGCCAACCGTCACTCATTCGTATTCCCTAAGATCACAGCTTCACAGCCCATCCCTAATGCCCAAGTGGTATTCACTGATGGCTCCTCTTCTGGTAGAGCCGCTTATGTAACCCAAGATAATGTTACCACTCTCCAGTCAGAGACATCTTCTGCACAGCTGGCAGAACTACAAGCTATTCTTGCAGTTTTTACCGCTTACCCCGACCAACCCTTCAATTTGTTTACTGACAGTGCTTACCTCGCTCAGTCTGTTCCATTGTTAGAAACTGTTGCCACCATAGGTCATGCCTCCCTGGCTGCAAACCTGTTTAAACAACTGCAAGATATGATTCGGCTTTGCCATCACAAGTTTTTCATTGGCCACTTGTGGGCCCACTCTGGCCTTCCGGGCCCCCTTGCTCAGGGAAACCATCTAGCTGATGCTGCCACACAGACACAGGTCTTCGTGACCCACTCTGAGTCCACAGATAACTCCAAGGTATCTGAGGCACGACGGGCTCATCAGCTACACCATCTCAATGCCCAAACCCTCCGCCTCCTCCACAGAATTACCTGAGAACAAGCCCGGCAAATTGTTAAAAACTGCCCTTCTTGTGCTACCCATCTACCTGTTCAACATTTTGGAGTCAACCCAAAAGGTCTAATTCCTAATGCCTTATTCCTAATTCCTTATGGCATATGGATGTTACTCATCTTAACGAATTTGGCAACTTAAAATATATACATTTAATAGTTGACACATACAGTGGTTTCATTTTTGCCACCCTCCAGACTGGAGAGGCTACCAAACATGTGATGGCTCACATGCTGTTGGCTCTCTCTACCCTGGGGTGCCCCCAACAACTCAAGACTGACAATGGCCCTGGCTATACAAGTGCTTCATTTGCTCAATTTTGTAAGTGCCTTAATATTCTTCATACCACAGGTATATCTTACAATCCTCAGGGACAAGGCATTGTTAAACGCGCACATCATTCTCTTAAGTCCACTATAGATAAAATAAAAGGGGGAACTTGGTACCCTACTCGGGGGTCCCCCAGAAATATCCTTTCACATGCCCTCTTCATTTTAAACTTTTTATCCTTAGATATTTCAGGCTGTTCCGCGGCATCTCGCTTTTGGCATACACAAACGCAAACACAGTTTGCCTCAGTATTATGGAAGGATCCACTGACTAACATCTGGAATGGCCCCGACCCCTTTCTCATCTGGGGGCGAGGCTCAGTCTGTGTTTATTCTAGGCAAAAAAAAAAGGAGCTAGATGGCTACCTGAATGCCACATAAAACAAATAGACAGACCTTCATCAAAAACTCTGTGCGACGCCCAGGAATAATATTCTTTCCTGAGGCACAACCCCCTGTGTTCTCTTACAGATGATACAACCTCCCAAAGCCTTATGGTCCATTGTCAGACTCCTGACACAATTACACCTAACGGATGGCAATCCCCATCAACCCTGGCAGTGGACCATCGCTCGCTGGGATAATCAAAAGGTGGTTCGGAAAGAGACCACCTCAGAAAAACCTCCCTCTCTTCCATGTGGGGAGGCCTTTTTCCTTACATTGCCCCCTTATTAGGCCCACTGGCAGCCTTGCTGCTGCTTCTCACTGTAGGCCCCTGCATTTTCCAAAGGATCGTGACTCTTCTTAACAATAGGGTTGACGCACTCCTGGCCAAGCCCATTCAGGTACATTATCATCAATTGGAGATGGCAGATCAAGAAACTTGGAGGGAAACAATCCCAACAAATGGCCCGTATAATGATGTGGGCCAAATGCCCTGAGGCACTGGACAGGCAGCCAGAGACGGGCAACTAGGACACATATGTTACGCCACCGGCCGCCTAAGACAGGCACAGGACCAATTGCTGTCCTGCAGGCCCATGACGGGTAAGGCCTGGTTGGGCTCATATGAAAAGTCCTTAACCTAAGACAGGCGCTGTCCCCATAGGGCCCGCCATGCTCCTGATTTTAAATATAATAAAGGGAGGAGATGTAGGGAGTGGCTTTTGCCGCCGTCCCGCCCCTCCTGCCTGAGGGCATTCTGTGTGTCAGCCTACACTACCCATGACCCTCTCCTGCATTTAGCGGATATGACGAGGGCCCAGTCATGGTTACCATGTACCCCTACCTAGCAACAGCTTCCTGCCTCTAGCTTGTCCTTATTTGGATAGATCCTGCTCTCTAGCTAATCAGCGGACACGCAACGTGCTTACCCTTCCCAGCTCCATGTTCCCCCCCCCACGCTTATAAAAACCCTGTGCCCTACATCAATAAAGGAGACTTGATTGGAAGCCCTCAATTTGTCTCTGTCTCTCTCTCCTCTTGCCCCACCCACCATCCCCGTTCCCTCTCCAGGTGAGACCCACGGATTGATCCGCGGGCCGGATCAAGTGACCTCTACCCTCTTGCTCTAGCTGCTCACCTCCCATAGTGGGCTGGCGTGGCATGAAGGCCTTTGCCAGCCTCCAGAATCATGAACCATATAAACCTCTGTTCTTGGCAGATTCCTTAGCCTCAGGTATTTTGTTGCAGCAGCAGAAAATGAATTAAGACAATGCAAGAAGGGCAATAAGGGAGAATTTTGATTCTCCTGCAACAGTCCCAGACAGGAGGAGACCCCATTTATCTTAGTATTTCTGAGGGTACAAGGTGACAGGACATACTCTTTCCTTCTTTCTCTGGAGCCAGGAGAAAAATGGGGAAAAGGAGGGGGCCGGAATGGCAAGCTTTGCCCAGAACTTCCATCACTTCTGGGAATCCCGTATGAAGTTGTGTGTTTACTCCTCTCGCTGCTGGGGGCTGGTTCCAGGGCTGAGACCAAGACCACCTCAGATATCTCCTCTCTCTGGCCACCCCCTTTGTGGTCCTGGCCTCGTAACACAGCTGTGACAGACAAGAGGCCCAGGGGAGGCAGCAGAGCCTACAGGGCCATCGTCTGCCAAGAGAGACAGTGGAAACCGTGGGTTTGGGACAGCAGCTGTGAGGCTGCAACACAAGCCAGGAACATGTTTCACTCTCCACCTGCAGGAAGCATCAGCAGAACCAGACCAGGGCAGCTCAGTGGAAAGGTCTGGAAACAGCAGCCAGGTGGTACCACTTCCCGCTGGAGCCGGAATGCTGCTGCCCTAAGACTGTTCCCATGACCCACTTCCATCCTCCAACAAAGCCAAATAAGCCACACCAAACAGAACAGACAGACGGGCCCCAGGGAACAGGGTGCTACACCCCAGGAGCACACAGTGGGTCAAAGCCACTTCTGTCTTCCAGCAGCTAAAGAAACGGGCAACACTCCATGGGGAAGCTGGCACGATGGAGAACTGGGAGGCCTCAAGGGGCCACCTGGCAAAGAGCACAGCAAAGCAGCAGAGGAAAACTCAGGGCTTCAGACTGCCCTTTCCTCTTTCCAGCAAGACAGCTCCAAGAAGGACCTTCCGGGGGCATCTCCCTCAGAGGGAAGGACAGGCAGACAGGTCGTCCTCCCCCGGAGAGCAGCGCTCTGCCCTCTGTGAGCATGGCACGGCTGCAGAGCGGGGTCTGCTAGGTGCAGGGCTGAGGAAGGCTGCCTGCCCTCCCTGCTCAAGCCCTTTCTCCGTGACTGGCAGCAGCCACTGGTCAGCCTCGTCTCTGTGCTGCTGCATCCTCAGGCCACGTGTCAGCACGAGGCTCCTCCTTCAGCACCAGAGGCCACAGTCCACCCCGGGACTCCTGCCTCAAGTGGTCCCACCTGGCACCTACAGAGGCCCCAAGAATTCAACCCCTAGGGGAGCCCTCCCTCGGGTACTCAGCAGAAGGTACTGGTGGCCAGTAATACCTGGCCCTCCAGGGAAAGCTTCTTCAGGTCGGGGTGAACAAAATGGGAAAATCGAAATCCACAGATGACGACTGCAGTCTGTTCTGCATGAAATAACCGCTGCCCTGTGCTGAGGAGAGTGTGGCACAGAGTCCGTGGGGCAGCTCAGGAGACTTGGGGACTCTGCTCTGCCTCTGCCGATAAGCACTGTTTTAAGGAAGCCTGTGATTCCATCTACTGATTGCCTTGGTGAAAACTTTCCAGGTGTCCATGGAAACAGAGGCAGAAGCCTCCCAAATGGAGTCTCCAAGGCATTTCTTGCTGGGTGTGTAGGGATACTAGGGCCCCCGTGTACCCAAGGGCGCAGGAGGTGGCTGGGACTCTGCACATGTCAGGGGAAGGGAACTGGGTTTGGAAGCAGCTGCCAATCACACCCCTGCTCACAGATGATGTCAGGCAGGGCCTGGTCAGCTACAACGACACAGACCGAGCGACACAGGGTGGAGCCAGCGCTGGCCCTCACCAGCAGGAAGGGAGTGGGCATTCCTGGCCTGAGTGGCAGGGGTGTGGCACTGTGTCAGGCCCCTAGTTGGGCTTGGGCCTCGTTCCACACACCATTGGTGATGCTGCTGCCCCTCCTGCGACCCGGCCCTTCAGGGAGGGACAGGAACTCTCCAGCCCTCACCCTGGAGCCAGCTACCACCCCATGAGCTCTCCAACGCCCAAGACCATTTGTCCCTCAATGAGAGGAGACTGCTGCTGGGCCCCCCACCCTAACCACAGCTGGTGCTGCGGCTGGCTCTGCCGGCCTCGCGGAATCCGGGACAACTGCAAGTGACTAGCAGGGAGAACTTGGCCAAAGCAGACGTTTCTTTTCATTCTGTCTCCTCGCTCCTCCTCCATTATCTTTCCTGGTTTTTTGTTTGTTTGTTTGTTTGTTTCCTCCCCTTCCTCATTCTTCACTTTGCTGGAATGGAAAGCATCTATCATTTCCGGCCCAGGAGACCAGTGATTTTACACAATCCAAGATGCCAAGCGGAGAAAAAGAGCCAAATGCAGAATAGGGTCCCAGCTTACAAGGGTGGGCATTTCAGTGGGTTTAAACACTGGGACAGAGAGGGAATCTTTTTCTACTACTCTAATCAAAATAAAGTCCCAGACTTCCTTCCACCCACCCATGAATAAATCAGGGAGGCTGGTGAGTGGCACTGCCACATGGAAGACCGCCTGTCACCTCTTCCAGGATGGGCTTGCCACTGTAGGAGTCATTACCCCCTCCACCCTCTGCAGAGGGAGGCGCATGGCCTCTGTTTCATGAAGGGGAAACATGAACGAGACAGGTGGGTGCGTTGCCCAGCGTCGCCTGGCACACAGCAGGACTGCTGTCTGAACGGGGTGCTCTCACATCTTCCGCCTGGCTTGGGCACGCGATGGTCTCCTTCAGCTGTGCCCCGAAAAATCCCAGCAACATCACAGCAGATCCGCACAGCAAAGTCTTCAACCAGCTGCTCTGCTGGACTTAACTCACTACTACCAAGAAAACAGTCCATATACTGGAGAAATCTGACAGGACCCCTCCAAGAGACCTGGGTGACAGATGTGCCCCAGCTAAGCCACCAAGTACAGCCCTCGGGGCATCCCGTGTAACCTCATTCTAATGAGAAGAAAGCGGCTGATGAATGCAAATGGGGCCGTGTTCTGCAGACTCTGACCCACACCCCAGAAGGGGGTCAGAGGAGGGCTGCGTGGGACTCTGTAGGGTACTTTCCCAGCACATGCCAGGTCCTGGTTCTGCTCTTGTGCTGTGGCCATGCAACACCAAAGGAAGCTCTCTGTACTGCTTTTCCAGCCCGCCTATAAATCTAAAATCACTTCCAAATAAAAGATTAAAAAAAAAATCCAGTCCCTGTGCAGAGCACCCCACTGGGTCTCATCAAATGCAGGCTGACCGACTCTCATCGGTTATCAGGTGAAGAGCTGCCTTGGCCACAGGACCGTGAAATTCCCATGCAGGGCTCAGGGGAGACACTCCACTCTCCCCTTTAGTTACTGAGGACCAGAGGAAGAAACTCCTGCCCTGACAGGGAAGGCTGGGGGGAGTCAGCTGGAGGAGGGACCCAGGTGGGCGCTAGACAGGAGAGGACGTGGGGTGTCAGACTCGGAAGACCCCCTGCCTAGTTCCTGCGGGATGCACGCTGCCCTCCCATCGGCATGGCCCAGGGCGGCTGTGTGAAGGAACGCAGCCGGGGGCTCACAGTGCCTGCTCTCAAGTGTCCCCTTCCCCATCAGAGGACTCACTGCACACAGGCCAGGACCGCTGAGCAGGAGACCCCAGGAGAGGCCCACCCTGAGGTGGGAAACCCTTTCCTCCCAGGTGCCGAGTTACCTGTGATCCTGTTGGAAATGCTGAAGAGCCGGGACGTCCTTTGTCGCTGCACAAAAGGCTCCCGGTAGTACCTGTCCCCGAAGCACATGCCCAGGAGCTCTTTGCGAACCGTCTTGTTCCAGAGGCCATAAATCAGTGGGTGGCAGATGGCACTGGTGAAGGAAAGCCATGTGGCCCAGGTCTCCAGGCTTGGGGAGACGTAGTTCTTCCCCCAGAGTGCCTCGGAGGTGATGACCACCATGTAGGGGCCCCAGGTGACCAAGAAGGCACCGAGGACCACCAGGATGGTGATGAGGGCCTTGCACTGGTTGGCTGAGTAGACCACGCCCTGGAAGGCGTTCCTCCGGCTGCCTGACGAGGAGGTGGAGGTGCTGGAGTTCTTCCTCCCGCTCCTCTGCGCGTCGTCCTCCCCGATGACCACAGTGCCACAGTGCACCTTTCGGGCCTTGACCCGGGCCACGCGGAAGATGAAGCCGTAGCACACCAACATGACCACAAAGGGGAACAGGGCACACCAGATCTGCCAGAAGGCTGTGTAGCCGGGCTCCCGGTGCCAGGCGGCCACACACATCCACTTGAAGTCGTCAAACTCCACCGATGACCAGCCGAACAGCGGGGGCAGGCAGCCAACGAGGGAGTGCAGCCAGATGTAGACCAGCGCCATCACGGCCCGGTTCCCGGTGATCTTCATGGGATACACCATCGGGTACAGGACAGCGTAGTAGCTGCAAAGAGGAGGCGAGAAGCAAGAGAAGAGTCAAAGGCAGAGAACATGCCAGGATGGGCACCCCACCTTCCTGGGGCAGGAGCGCACTGACCCAGCTGACCAACCATAGCAGTGGCTTCTAAAGAAGGTGCTTTCTCCCAGCACTACCCAGACAGAGAGGGCGCAGGCTGTACCATGCTCTTCCTCTCGGAAGGGGTCTTCAGTGTGCAGCCACTGGACACCACCAAGGACACAAAGCTTGGGCAACTCTGTCTCCAAGTCGGCCCCCACATATTCGGGGTGCAGGTACCCTCGAGGCCTCTTCAGAGGTCCTGAGGGATCCTGTGTCTGGCCAGATGAGTTCTGTGTGTTTGCAGAGGGCTCAGTAGGAATCCGAGGCCTACTGGCTTCACTCCCTCAAGGACATTCACTGAGAGCCGGCTGTGTAAGAAGACAGACATGGGCAGGGAATGCCAGCTAGGAGCGGGGAGTGTGGTAAGAGCAGTGCCACTAGCCTCATTTCACAAAGGACAACTCTGAAGCTGAGAAATGCTGGATGATCTGCTGCAAATTCTGAAAGAAACAAGACATAAACCTAAACAATGTGACTCTACGGTGCCTATCGATCCCCCGCAAGCCACCTTGGTAAGGTGTCTGTGCACCAAGAGGTGGTTCCCATTCACTCGCTCTGTGACCAAGAAGAAGAAAAGAATTGGCTGACGGGACAGGAGGGTCGTGTCAGTCTTCCTGAGGGGTAACACACAAGACCCAGGTCTTGGAAGGCTGGGGCCACTGGCTCAGGACCCAGCAGGCAGAAAGCTAGCGTGGCAGGCAGTGGAGATGCCAGAGAGCATGGGTGCACGGGCAGACAGGCTGAGTGTGGGGTGCCAGTACCCAAGTGCGCATCTGCAGAGGCCGTACAGCCCTGTGGAAGAAGCAGGTGTCAGACTGAGCCCCTGCTATCTACTGGCTGTGACACTGGGGAACAGATTAATCTCTCAGAGCTTCAGTTCCATCTTCTATGAAATGGGAATCATAGGACCTGTGTCCCAGGTTGGCTCCCAGAACGGACAGGGCAGACACACCCTGGCTTGTGCTGCCCCTTGAGTGGCAGCAGACAGGGCCTGGGGCAGGATCCCCACCATGCTCTGCCTCTGCTGAGCTTCCATGACCTATGGGGACTCAGAGTCCTGGGCCCTGGGCGTGCTCAAGCTTCTGATGGCAGCCTCCTTCCCTTGCCGGGCGACTGGCCCAGCCGAGGTGCTGGGCTGTGCAACATCACCCTGGCAAGCGAAGTGCGAAAGGAGTCTGCAAGAACGGGAAGTGCTTCTAGAAAGTTTTGCTTCACAGCAAAGAAGGTGCAAAGCTGAGACGTCCACTTTTCCCTGCCCCTTTAAGGAGCTTGCAGCGCTGGGCCCTCAGGACTGCAGGAGTGACCAGCTGGGGAGGCTGTCCAGGCCTTCTGACTTTTACTGTAACAAAAGTTACCATACACGTCCCTCCCTGACTAATGCTCGGGCAGGGGTAGCCGCCGTTGGACATCATTATGATTTCCTCTTTCCAAATTCAGAGGAGTCAAAGTAGCAGAGTTGGGTGCTGGGCACAGCCCTGCCCACACCCTCCATGGGTCCCTTTCAGGTCTTTTGGGGGCAGAGATAAATTTACACACAGTGAAATGCCTAAGTCTATACCTCTGTCAAGGTACATTCCCCTATCTTCCTGGGTACAAAACTGGGTTTAAGTATTTTGAATTGTAAACTCAAAACTGTTAGCTTGCAGTGCTAGGAACTGAACTCAGGGTTCAATGCATGCCAGGAAAATGCTTACCACTGAGCTACAGTCCCAACTCAAGCTACCCCCAAGCATGACTGCATGTATATAATACTGAAAAACAGCCACAGACTGAGGTATGAGTTTACAAATCAGGATGGGGCTGGTGATGAGAAGGCGATTCGAGGGCATCCAGGGAACTGGTATTGGGGTGCTGGCTGTACAGGGATGCCCAGTTAATAAAATTCATCAAATTGTCCTTTGAATTTGAGGTCAACCTGGGCTACATAATAAATTCAAGACCATCCTTTTTTTGTTTTGTTTTGTTTTGGTACCGAGGATTAAACTCATGACCACGTGCTTGCAAACAGGCATTTATGCCACTGAGCTAAATCCCCAGCCCCCAAATTGTCCTTTTAGAATGTACAGTTAGTACAGTGTGGCGGAGCACGCCTATGACTACAGCATTTGGGAGGCTGAGGCAGGAGGATCGCCATGAGTTTGAGGCCACCTTTGGCTCCACAGTGAGCTCAAGGTCAGTCTGAACTGCATAGTGAGATCCTATCTCAAAAAAAAAGACAGCTTTCTAAATGCACAACATATAATAAATTTAGTTTTTTAAAAAAGCCACAGCATCACAGTAAATCTCCAAAACTCCTTTTTTAAACTGACACCTCCTTTGGGCCTCGTTTCCAGTTCAAAGAAGAGGAAAGAACAGAAGCAGCTCCCTGCTCCCAGGCGGTGAACGCAGGCCCAGGGGCAGGGGATTCTTCTGCCTCCTGAACTCCTGTCCCACCTTCCCTTCAACAGCTCCTTTCGACCCCAGCCCGCATACAATCCTTCAGCCCAAACGCAGCTTTGATGACGTCGCATATAACTGAGCGGTCAGGGTGTGGGAAGGGGCTCTGCCAGATGTGTCGTTCTCTGACCATCTACCAACCACTGTGGTAGCAATCCCTGTTGTTCTAAGATGCCTTCACTACAAACACAAAACAAATTCCAAGGCCCGGCAGCTGTCTCCGAATGCACATGGCAGCTCCCCCTGGACAGTCTCCCAGGCGAGCAGTGAATGTCTGCATTGCAACCAACCATCCTGTTGCTCCAGCTGCTTTCAAACGCACTGTGCTATTTAGAGCTCCAGAGTAACCTGCCGCGGTGTGGGATGAAGACAAGGGGAACGTTTTTAACAGGCCTGGCTCCCTGGCGGGGTGATAGTGCGTTACCAGTGCACCGGCAGGAACCGACTTACAGCAACACTGCTGGCGGAACGCCCGCCTGGCTGGCACCACCTCCGCTCAGCTGGGTCAGCCTTTGTTTGTAATATTCTGCCTTTGGTCTCTTTTTAGGGAGCTACAAGATGGACTCTTTTAGGCTCATCTTCCCCATCAGTGAGACAGACTTCTTTCTTTTCTTTTCCTGTGGTTTTGGGATCAAATCCAGAGTCTTGAACATGCCAGGCAAACACTCTACCCCTGGCCCGGAGAGCTTTCTTTCACTAGGAGTCCAGCTGGAGTCCATGGTGATTCTATTCCCTGGAGATACCTGGCAGCAGACTGTAGGGTGGGGCAGTGCCCTTGGCATCTGATGAGCAGAGGCCAGGAAGGTGCTACAGACCCTGCGTGACCAGCTAGCGCCTCACCCAGTGACTCTGCTCGGAGGCCACAGTGCTGGGGGAGAAGCCCTAAGTTCAGCGGCCCGGCTGAGGGCTTGACAGACCACCCCAAAAATCTAGTGTAGAGATTTCCACAGAGCAAGCAGCCCACAAAGACTCTCAGCGCTGAACAAGGTACTGGCAAAGGCAAAGCTCTGTCAGATGAGCACAGTGATAGATGATTTAGGACCCGTCACGCTTACTGGTGAAGAACCCCACTGCCACCATGCAGACCCCAGGCTAAGGGAGCCACATGCAGCCCACTGGGGCGCCCGCTGCAGACCCTGCCCGACGCTCCAGCCCCACTCAGACAGCTCTGCGCTCCGTGACTGGCAGGGATGTTCCAAAAGTAAAGACCTTTTTTTTTTTTTTTCAAGTACTGAGGATTGAACCCAGGACCTCTGCACTAAACTACAGCCCAGCCCTTATCTAATTTACATATTTATTTTTATTTTGAGATAGGTTCTCACTAAACCGCCAAGTTTCCCAGACTGGGTTCAAACCTGCCATCTTCCTGCTTTGCCCTCCCAAGAGTGCTGGCATGATACTCATGTGCCACCACACCTGGCTAAAAAGTAACACTATTTTTAAAAATAATAGGACAATCATGAGATCTCTTTTTTCTCCACTGCCAAAAAACTTCCAACCCTTTTTTCAATGTTAGATGCTCAGTCTTTTTTTTTTTTTTTTTCATACCGGGAATCAAACTCATGACCTCACGATGGCCAGGCAGGCGCTATCGCTGAGCAATATCCCCAGCCCCATCTACTCAGTCTTGTAAGTACTGACCAATGGCTACTGAATAAAAATTCCTCAAGCCCTTCCTCTACACCAAGAATCCTGGACGTGTAGTGTTTACTCCACCTGAACACAGTGACTCCGTGGACAGATGCTCTGTTCACAGTGTTCTGCAGAGCTGTAAGCTCAGTGAAGTCACCTAAATCCAGCCACAGCAACTGAATCCCACATGACCATTGGGATCTCATGCTCTGTGAGCATCTGCAGTGGGGAGGGAATGCTCACAGCCACGGTCCTAAACCTGTACACATCCAGAAAGTTTATTGCATCCAACAAAAAAGCAATGGAGGTCAATACAGGACAATCTCACACAGGGATGGCTTCTGGTTAGTTTATGAGAGTTTCTGTGTTCCTTTTACTACCGGAACAGGCACAGCCATTTAGACAAATTCATGGCTTCACTGCATCCCATAGCTCTGTTCGTTCACGTGACTCTCCCCCGAGAGTTCAGGGGGATCTGGCCGTGGGTGCAGTGTGGGTCTGTGTTCCACACACACAATCCACCTACACAGCTCATCAGCTGAGTCACTGTAGTCCCCTGAGAGCCACCTGGCCTGGGCAGAGCCCTCCGTCTTTTCCCTGACCCACTTCTGGTAAACATCACAGACCGTAAATCACCCCACCCAGTCCTGGCCCCGTGAAGTCCAGCCCTTGCCTGTGATGACCATCGGCAAAACCCTAATCAAAAGGGGTTAGAAAGTCACTGCCTGAGCCCTGAGGCCTGTCCAACCCAATCAGTGACCGCAGGAGGGACTCTGACACACCTGCAAGATACAGCTGAGAAACAGTGGTGGCAGCCTCCCATGTGCTAGCTACACTGAAGGTTGAAGCAATTTGGGTTTTGAAAACCAGGCATGGTGGTACATGCCTATAATCCCAGCACTCTGGGAGGCTGAGGCAGGAGGACTGGGAGTTGGGGTTTATTGAGAATCTGTCTCAAAATAAAAGAGCTGGGAGTGTAGCTTACTGAAAAAGCCCTGGGTTGAGTCCTCAGTTATTGGGAGAAAAATTGGACACTCAGTCCTCCTGTTTGCCACTGGCTTTCCTCCCAGGGTGTCCTCCCTCCCCACTCCCTCTCCAGTCTGGCTGTGGAGGAGCAGGGTGGCTCCTACCAGGCCAGCCATGAAGCTGGGCCTCGACCAGCAGGCCAGTGTCGGGGAAGAACTACCAAGTCAGAAGACCCAGACCCACTTCCTCCTCTGCCATTTACCATCCCCAGCTCTTGTCTCTTCATCTGTAAGCAATGGAACCTCTCTTAAAAAACTACAACAGCAATTAGGCATCAGTGGGCCATGTAGTGCTTTCTGTTACTCTGCAAACACCAGCATATACATAGACAAAACTGGACAGTACAGCCTACCACACCTTTGCGCACAAACTTTGACAGCAAAGTTTTTAGAGCTTTCCATGATACAAACAGCCTGCTGCGGCAAGTGTGCCATAGGTTCCCCACCACTACACGGTATACACCGTGGTGTGCGGCATGGATTCTCAACCCCCAGGCTGCAGACCAGAACATCTGTGGCCTGTTCGGAACCAGGCCACACAGCAGGGGCTGAGTGAGTGCTGAGCAAAGGAGCAAAACTTCACCTGTGTTTACTGCCTGAGCTCCACCTCCTGTCAGATGGATGATGATATGAGATTCTCACAGGAGCGTGAACCCTACCGTGAACTGTGCACGCAAGGGATCCAGGCTTCATGTTTCTTATGAGAATCTAATCCTAGAGCTATCTCTCCACTGCCATCTGTGGAAAAACTGTCTTTCACAAACCCAGTCCCTGGAGCCAAACAGGTTCGA
Organism: Hydrochoerus hydrochaeris; assembly: GCA_004027455.1. Taxonomy (NCBI): domain Eukaryota; kingdom Metazoa; phylum Chordata; class Mammalia; order Rodentia; family Hydrochaeridae; genus Hydrochoerus; species Hydrochoerus hydrochaeris. The sequence continues at coordinate 29,173 of PVLA01005797.1, read as the reverse complement.
CACTGCTGATACACAGCGTTCATCATCAACCTCTGTGGCACTTGCCTATCTGTGCAACAGACAGGAAAATCAGAGGTGCTCAGGGCAGTGACATGGAAGAGGAGGCAGAGCTGGCTGGCTCACCCTCCCGCAGCATGGCCTTGGCCCTCTCCCAAAGACCCCAAGCCATGCAAAAGTCACAAGACTGGAGATCTCTCTCTCTCTCCATGCTGAGCCCGCTCACCGGTCGATGGCGATGACTCCAAGGGTGAGCATGCTGGCCGAGCTGATGAGCAGGTAGAGGAGGGCAGAGAAGTTGCACCAGACCACACCAAAGATCCATTCCCTCCGGATGGAGCTTGTCACCACAAAGGGCAGCACCAGCACAGACAGCAGGAAGTTGGACAGGGTCAGGCTGAAGACGAACTTGTTGCTGAGGGTCAGGAGGTAGGACTTCTTATACAGGGTGACCACGATGACCAGATTGCCCAGGCAGACAAACACGGTGATGATGATGATAGCAACAAACTCCGTGACGACGCCCCCGTCCCCAGCCTCCTCCGAAGTGAGGTTGCTCAGCTCCTTCCTGTGGCCCAGGGAGGAGTTGGGGCTCATGGTCAGTGCACCTGGGTGTGGCGTGGGCACAGCATGCTGAGGGACTGCAGAGGGGAAAAGAGAAGACTGATCAGAGCATGCATCTCCCCTTTGAGAAGAGGCACTGGGGGCTCGCTGGGGTGAGCTCCCATGCCCAGATCATCAGCACTGCCTCACCTGCAAACTCTAAGTGGCCTGTGGCCTGAAACACACCTCTGTGTGACTCACTGCATGTTTTTAAGTGATTCTCCTTTTAGTCTAAGCCTCACTATAAAGTGCACCTGGGATGTCCCCGAGGCTCCTGTGTTAAAAGGCCTGGTTCCCCTGGGAGGAGATGGGACCTTAAGCACATGCAGTCTATGGGAGCTTTTGGGTCACTGAGGTCTGCAGTGGAAGGGGAGAGTGGGGTCTGGTCTCTTCCTCTTTGCTGTCATTTCCTAGCTGCCTTAAGGTAAGAGGCTCTGCTCCATCTTGTACTCCCACCTCAATAAGCTGACAGCCCCAAAGCCTTAAAACTGGGAGCCAAAATAAACCCTTTTTTAATGTGTATGTGAACCCAGGGCCTCGTGATGGGCAAAGACACTGAGCTACACCCCCAGTTCCTCTCTGTAAGTTTACATCTTGGGTATTTTGTTGTAGTAAGGAAAGCTGGCTAGCACAACTCCCCTATCCACTGCACCAAGGCAGTGACTCTCAACCTTCCATGGGCTTAAGAAGCCCTTAAGGTGACAGGTCAAGCAGCCAAGACTCCGGTCCTGGACTCAGAGGTGTAGCCTGGGACCTGCACTTTAAACAAGAGGGTAGGACAGGTGGCTGCATGACCAGTGTCCCTTGGGGGACAAGTGGGTCCTGAACCAGCAGGATCTGTGTCATGGGGCATTTATGAAAGATACAGGACCTCAGGCCCACCTCTGACTTGGGGACCAAAATCTGCACTTTAACCCCAGGCCCTGCAGATTTGTGCGAACATTAAAGCTTCACGGTAAGATTATCACGGGAACCACTCAGAGCTCCCTGGGCAGGAGGAGTCAATCAAGTTCAGTTTATACCAAGACACCATTACTGCTCTGCTCTCACAGACATGGTGAGGAAGGTAAGGATCCAAGCACTAGTTATAGGTGGGTAAGTAGAGGCACCGCCCAGGTCTTGGCTCACAGATATTACTGTCTACAAGGTGTAATCAACATGTAAAATGAATCAATTGTAGACATTTATTACAGTAAAAGACACATGACCATTAATCCTTCTCAAAATATGCCCCTTCACTTCAAACACACCTGTTCACCAGTCCTGCCACTTTCTGAAGCAGTTCTGGAATTGTCCTTCCTTCCTTCCTTCCTAACAAAGGCTAATCACCAAAAACTGCGGCTGGGGGCCATCCAAAGGAAAGGCTGTGGGCCATCCAAAGGAAAGGCGGGCTTGTAAACACATTGCAGTGTGTCCTCACCCACCTCATTCACTGGGTGTGAAAGGACCATGGAAGATAAACATGGTCATGATCAAATCAGAGGCACCCATGGTAGCGTAGCTAATGACACTCATAACACAGGACGTCCAGAACTACTTCGGAAAGTGGCAAGAGGAATGGGACAAGTGCGTCTGAAGTGAGGGGAATATCTTGAAGGGGATTCACTGAGATGTGTCTTTTAGTACATGTGCTGCAGAAGCCAGTGCACAATGTGTCTTATACTGTAACAAGTTTTTTTTTTTTTTTTTTAAATTAAAGGTTCACTGTATTTTTCAATCACACTGCATAGAGGGTAGAGTCTCTACTCCCGGGAAACTGGCTGAGAATCTTGACTCATAATCAAGGTTGACACATTTTTTACATAAAATCCTACAGATGAATGTTTCCCCAAAACTTTTCGTCTACTTTAATTAGCCAAAAAAATCCCACAGACCGCTATTCCCACCTGCTCTTGTTCCCCATAAACAGAAGATACCAGGAAGGCAGGCAAGACAGCTTCCTGAGAGCCAGACCCCAAGATCACAAGCCAAGTTGCCTACACACTGCAGCGGGTCGGTCAAGAGCCCTCCTGGGGGACTTACCTCCCTACCCAAGCACTGTGGGTCACACGGCAGCGCAGGGTTAGAAGTCAGCCGCCCCCTGCAGCAGCCCTGAGTGTCCAAGGAAGGGGTCCCATGCAATGAGCCGGTGCTGCGGTCCCAGCTCCCAGTGCCGCCGGAATCACCTGCCTTCTGGCTCCTGCTATCTGTCAGAGCACCACCACCAGACCCTGCATGAGCCTTCAGCTTGCCCTTGGCCGCAAATATCTACAACTCTCTTGGTATTTGGTCCTCCAAGAGAACATAGCCATCTAAATGTGATCTGGTCACCATCGAGTGTGAAGAGACATTTTCCTCCACGAGCAGGACGACTTCCCAATATTCATTCTACAAGTACACTCTCCCACAGCAGCTGCATCACTCTCCTGGGCTTACTGAGTGGGGTCACCTGAAACCCAAAGTTGATACATTCAAGAACGTCTGTGAAAGCAGATGTCCCTAATCTTAAACATATGGAATTAATGTTTGCATGACTAAGAACAAAGCATTATTCCTACTAAATGTTACTTTGTATATTTAGACCATATTTCCAGGCGGCTGCTAAAATATTCTGACTTTTAATCCAGTTATGTAACTTCTTAGTTATTCTAGTTTTGTGCCATGAATATGCTTTATAGATGTGCCGGCTACGTCTGTCCTGCTAAGATTGTTGCTGGTGTTTATATTTCACTGGGGAGTCCTGGATTTTGTTGACGCTTACAAGTAAATTATTAATTGGTGCCTTAAAATAACCATGTTATTCCTCAGTTTAACTGTATGGTAGTTATAAAAAGAGACTGTATCGTGAGACAAAGGAAAAACGGAAGAAAAATTTTACAACCTATAAAGTGCTAATCATCCTAAATTATAAAGAATTCCTTAAAAAGTTGAGAGAAAAACAGATGAAAAGTCAGAAGAGAAACATGGGTAAAAGACATGGACAGAGAGACCATGCTAAAAGATATCCCAACAGAGTAAGTGGTGATCAAAACATCCAGCAAATATTTAAATTCTGAAAATGCATTACAATGAGATGCACTGCCACTAACCCCTCTGGAGAGAAATACTGCTCCTCGCTTCGAGTATTCATGCCACCGTTCTTCCCACTTTCTGATGCAGATCTCTACAAGTCCTCGTTCATGTCTTTATAAATCATGACCAAAAATACGGTGAATGGTGCTGCCCAGTGCCATCCAACCGAAAGGCAGGCTTGATAGGAATAACGCAGTGTGTCCCCAACCACCTGATTCACCACATCTGGCACCGTGTGACTTCTGGCTCTTCTCCAAAGTCAAAGTGTCCACTAAAGGCAAACATTTGGCACCAGTTCTGGACACTGAGGCAGTCATGATGGCACAACTAAAGACACCCAGAAAGAGGATTTCAAAACTGCTTCAGAAAAAGGCAAGAATGATGGGGGGTGTTCAAAGAGAGGTGGAGTGTTTTAAGGGGATCCATGGATATGTGACTTTTACTATAATAAGTTTTTCTAATTTAAATATTCACCATATTTTAAAATCACCCATCATATGTAAAAGACCACTTCACTCACTCAAAATTAAAAAACTGGACCTTAAAATTATACTAGCTGGGTGTGGTGACGCACACCTGTAACCCCAGCACTTGGGGGGCTGAGCTAGGAGGATGGTTTCGAGTTCAGGACCAACCTGGGCCACAAAGTGAGCTCAAGGCCAGCTTGAACTGCATTGAGAGACCCTATCTCAAACAAGACAAAAAAAAAAACCCTATGCTAAAATAACTTTTTTTTTTCTTTTCAGATGAGCAAAAAATTCAAGTGTAGTAGCACCTGCCATTGTCAAGATGGCTTGCTGCTCTCCTACGGCCAAAAGAGATTGCAAGTGGTGAATCCTCTGGAGAGAAAGTGGGCAACAGCTAGCTAACAAAGCAGTACATGCAGTGTCCTCTGAGCCTGCGAGACCATTCCTGGGCATTCACCCTGAAGGTACAAGGTCATACTGTGAAATAACACACGTGCACACTCATCTTACTCACCGAGGCAATTAGCTGCAAAAAAAATGGAAATAAGTGAGAAATTCAACTAAGAATACATATGCACACAACTGTACATTAATTTTATATGTCCAAAGAAAAGGAAAAGCAAGACAGAAATTGAGAGATTGAAGTTACATTCCTCAGGGTTTTTTGTTTTGTTTTGTTTTGTTTTTTTACTTTTGACTTTTGAACCATGTAAACATTTTGCATATTAAGAAAAGTAAACCATAGGCCCATGGCAAGGGCGCAGGGCTGGTGCCCTCCACACCCCAGCCAAGCCTAAGGAGTTAGTGGGGGCCAAGTTCAGGTGCCCCTTCTTGGACATGTTCAACACCAGTGCAAACTTGATGGAGAAGGACATCAATACTTATGGTTTGTATTCGGATGTCCCTCCTCAAGCTTAATGCAATCATGGACATGGCTGAATCTAGCAGTTGTGATTGGTTTATTGTCTAGTGCTGGGATTGGTGGTATGAGTGCTGCACCTGCCCAGGGGCGGGGCGACATACTGTGTAAGGGTGGGGAAGAAGGGGTGTCTTTCCTCATTTGCTCTGTTGCCACCTGCTGTTTGTGGTGGCCATGAACAGCTGCCTTACCACACCACCTTGCCACTTGGAGCCAACTGAGTATGGACTGAAACCCCTAAAACTGTAAGAAATAAACCTTCCCTTGCTTCACTTTGGGCATCAGGTATTTTGTCTCAACAACAAGAGAAAAGTAACTAAGACAATACTTTTCTGCAGAACCTGCAGATTCTGTTTGAGCAGCTGGCTACCTGGAGCTGATCAAGAAAGAAAACAAGAAGTGTGAACATGGCTGTGGCTCCTCATTCTCCTCCATGCCCAGCCCCCAGCTGCAGCATTCAAAGCCCCCAGAGGTTGAGCTGTGCACAAAAATCCAGCCATTGAAACAGCAACAGTAGCACTGTCAACACACCTACACACAACGAGCTAGGAAAAACATGGTGAGCTCTCTATGGCCACGCTAGAATGCTCGAAAGCTCTGATTCCTCCAGGACCAGACTGTACCAGGCACACAACGCCAAATCACATATCAAGAAACTTGAAGAAGCTGAAAGGAAGAACCAACAGTTTGACAATTTGGAATAAGAACATAGAACAGAGACTATTAAAGCCATGACTAGAACAGCTGCAGGGTCCTCAAAAGATGGAACAAGTATAAATGGACAGCACTGGATCAACTATCTTCAAATTGTTCTGATTTAGAGTGAAAGGAGATTGAAGTGGATGTTGAAAGCACAAAGTCCTCCCGTGGAAAAGTGGACAATATAAGGACCACCACCATCAGTGACACTGATGGCCAGAGTTGCCTGCAGAGTAATGGGAGTGATGAGGGTTACTCCAGTGCCAGTGTGAAACTTTCATTCACTTCCTAGAATCCAGCATGACATACATAACACTGGAGGGCAAAATATTCACTGGGCCAATACAATGCAATCTCCTAAACTGGGTACAAAAGAAAGAGAGAGAGAGAGAGAGAGAGAGAGAGAGAGAGAGAGAGAATTAAACCAAAATGAATTCAAAAAGTAAACCTAACATTAATTGCAGAAAGAAACAAAATAAGGCTAATGTATATTAGGTTGACAGCAAAACCATACAGAGAAAATCATTAATTAGTTTCTGAACACAGTATTTTGACTGTCTACACTCCATAATATATAGTCCACAGAAAAAGGAAGAAAAGTTTATTTAGTGGGGTATATGTTGGTAAAGTTGTTGGAATTTTTCAGCTACTTTGAACGTATAGCAGGTGAGCAAACCTGCATCTATACAGAAGCTTCTTTTAGGAGAGGGAGATGACAGTAATAGAGCAGGGGGAGCCTCCTGTGGAGTCTGACTTGCTACTGGAGAGGTCAGGATGGGGTCACTATGTGTACATAAATGTAAAGCCAGGGAATTCCTCAGAATGCATTTAGAAAGATTCAGAAATTGAAATTACAAATAAAATGCAAATGAGAAAATGAACAGAAAATGCTTTACAGGTTTCATCACTTTGTCTAAGAAAAACCCAGTGGATTCCACACATGAGACTGTTTGCTGGCAAACATGTTGGGTTGAGCTGCAGCGAACCGTTTCCTATTCCAAACACAGAGAAACACTAGAAAAATAGAATCCAAAATGTCTTTATCAAGAAGTCAAAAAATTAAAAAAAGAAAAGGAAATCCACAAAGTGTTGCAGAATTCAAGAGACTGAAGAGACTGCAGGGGAAATGGATTGGTTTATTTAGGTGTACACTGACTCAGCAGACTTGTGTTCAAAGGGCTGAGCCCCAAACAAAGGAAGGCCTCCAGTTTTACACATGTTGCCAAGGGGTTGGTCTAGTGGTACATAACTTGGAGGTGGGTAACCAGAACTAAGGCAGTTTGTCAAGCTGTGCCCAGTGGCCGTGGTCAGGTAAAAACAGGATGCAATGAGAACAGAAGGTTATAAAACTTTACTAACAGGGACAAAGTCACTGATTTAATCTCTATTGGAACAAGCAACAACAGCTGCAGGGAAGGGGAAATTTGGGGAAACTCAACTTTTCAAGCCAGAGTTGTAATTTCACACCTGGGACTAGAGGGTAGGACAGCTGGTGCAAGACCTCTAGGGTAGAGGTTTTTACAGACGACAGCCATCAGTGCCACAGAGCAGAGAGCTGAAACCAACACCCTGCATCAGATGATATGAAGGGCTTCCCCTTCCCGGAAAAGGGATGAGAGAAACAGAGGTAGCAGGAGAAGTACAAAGCCAGTCATCTACGTGGGACTCTGGATGGAACACCATCCAAACCTTTCCCACAAGAAATCAAACACGGACACATGAGCCATGCTGATGCAGGCTCCACTTTATACAGTTCGCGTGGTGTAGAATCCAAGCTCACAGGTCCGTATAAATTACTGCTGGCAGTGGTCTGGGCATTGTGGTGTACTACTGTCATCCCAGAATTCTGTGAGACTGAGGCAGGAAGGTTAAAAATTCAAGCCCAGCCTGGGCAATTTAACAATTTAGCAAGACCCTGCTCCAAAATAAAAGATAAAAGAGGGCTGGGGACATAGTTGTGTAAAGGCCCTGAGTTTGACTCCCAGTACAAGACAAGGGGGAAAGAGAGTAAGGGAAAGAAAGAAAAGACAAGACAAGGAAGAGATGGGAGGAGAAGGAAGGAGAGGTTAAATGAGGCAAGGCTGCCAGAACAATCACAAAACGGCTCTCTCAGGAAACTCCATGTTCACAAATGGAACCAATCAAAAACCTTCCAAAACCTGATGAAAATGAAAAGCAGAAAAATCAGCATTCCAAGAACTTAAATTAGTAAAAAATATAAAATATAACTAAAAGTTATAAAAGGAAAAGAAGTGGAAACAATAATGAACAAAAAATAAAAATAAAAAATATTGAAAAAATAATATTCAGGGCTGAGGATATAGTTCAACGGCATAACACCTGCCTGGCCAAGTGCAAAGTCCTGAGTTCAATTCCCTTTACCAAAATAAATTGATAATAATCGTTGGGCTGGGGATTTAGCTCAGCAGCATAAGCACCTGCCTGGCAAGTGCGAGGTGGTGAGTTCGATCCTTGGTACCACAAAACAAAAATAATAATAATAATAAATTATTATTATTATATGCAATTCTGAGAAAAAACAAATAGAACTTCTAGAAATTAAAATTTTAGTCATCAAAATTACAAACTTAATGGGTACATTAAGCAACAGACTTAACTAAAGAGAAAGACGATAGACTAGAACAAAGGTCTAAGGAAGTTACTCAGAATGCAGTCGGAAACATTAAGAAATTTAAAATGCGAAATAGAAGTCAAGACCCAGAAACAACAGGATAGGAAAACCCAACATCTGTTCAAGAGACAGAGAGCAAGGGAAGTTAGAGTCAGGCAGTAGATACTGCTGGACACCTACCCACCAACTTTCATTCTGTTTTTTCTTTGTAGCAGATCTCTGACTTTCTTCTGGTAACCAATCTTCCTTCAAACGCTTCAGAGAAAGTTGATTCTACCCCTAAAGCTGAGTTCCAATTAGGGATTCTATCCTTTATTCAAGTCAGTCACTCTGCTCCCTTTCTTCTTACAATTTCGGAAAATTAAGCGAAAGGAACAGTCCATAGCAGGGAGGAGGGGTAGATTTCTGGGGAAAGATAATTTGATCTCATAAAGACACTAGGAAGAAAAACCTCTCTAAAGGTCCTAATAGCCAAAAGAGAAAAAAAGACCAGAGCTGTGGCAGCCCTTCTGAGACCATGTAGGGTACTGAGTTAGCAGCTTAGTACTTAAGACTGTATTTAATGGAGAAAATAATCCAAAGTAGGGGGACAGGTGCAAAACCAATTAGAAAAGATACTAGTAAATATGTAGATAAAAACCTAAATTAGAACCCTAAAAGATAAAATTTATATTTAAAAAGTTAAACATTGGTCATAAATATGATAACAATGGCCAATTTGAGAGCTTCCCAAAAAAGATAAAGCTAAATGCTGAACCAAACAGATTTTTTTAAATTAAATAACTGTAGCTATTTATGGATTACAAGGATGCTTTGATAGATTTATGATTAAATCCATGTAGTTAACAAATCCATCATGTCAATACTTTCTGTGGTACAGTGTGACCATCAAAAAATTGCTCCTTAGCAATGTTGAGATGTGCGTGGTGTTACTGCTCAGCATGATCTCCATGCTGTGAAACACATCTCAGACACTTCATCTTCTGCTCGGAGTGGCAGTGGCAGCTCTTAAAGGTGGGACCATGATGACAACATTCCAAGCCAGTGTGCACCCATGGCCGAGACTCAGGCTCTGGCTGTTTCTCCAGCAGCTGGTCAAGCGTCCGGTACTCGGTGGGTAACTCAGTGACTGTTTTGGGATGAGTGCCTTCCTTACGTGTCACTGTTAAGTCCAACATGACAGCTAACATCTGAAAGGTAACTGCCAAAAGAATAAAAACGTATGCAGCACTTTCAATCCAGGAGGGGAAACCCCTGCCCGAAGCAGTGTTCTCCTCATGGGGTCAGTGGCGGAGGAAGGGGAGCCCAGCTGGCTGCAGCCCTCGAGTTGTCAAGCTGTCGGTCCAACTCTCCTCGGAGACAAAAGCGGATGTGAGCCAAACAGCTGCCTACCCAGGGAATCCAAAATCCCAGTCTCTGCAGGGAAGCCTGGGGTGGGGAAGGCACCAGGCCCAGCACATCCCTCAGGGCTGTCTTTAAAGAACAAGAGAGAGATTTGGAGGCCTCAGCTTCCTGGCGGGCAGCCAGCCTCCCCGGGCCTGACAAGCTGGGGCCTACTGAATGGAAGTAAATTCCAGCGTGACTCACATTTGTAGCTCCTGGGCGGCTCTGCTGCCAGACACAAAAGTGTTCGGACTCCCACACTCCCTGCACTGTGCCCCAACTGCCCTGAGAAACATCTAGGCAGTAACCAGTGGAGGTTCCAATCCATCTAGCAGAAACTGTCCCTGAGGGAGACAGAGAGCCATCCTTTCAGACAGGCCCCCACAGAAGTGCGACACATGGTCACCATCACTGCCACACTCCTCCTTGGAAACAGCCTTTGGTCCTTTTGTTTATCCTCTGGATAAGACTACTGATAAGTCTCAAGGCATTCAGAATCAGACCTTGTCACTCAAATCAGTGACCTCTGTTTTGGGTTAACAAACAACAAAAAAGGGCAATACTGAAGAACATTGAGACAAGTGCTTAATGCACTGGTTGGCTTGGTAATTCCTGAGAAATAATTCCAGAAATGGCTGAATTACAAGAGCAGAATATTACAATGTAAGAGCAAGTGATATCTCTCCACGTGACTGTAAACTTGGATATTCTGGTCTCACCTCGTAGTCCTACTCAGGACTCTCTGACTTTGACTAACAGCAGATTTCTTTTCCAGCTGTTATTTCTGTGGCCATGTCTTTCAGTAAGACCTTAGCACAGTGGTAGAGGGCACAGACTCAGAAGCTAGACTCTTGGTTTGAAGCCTGGCCTATCAGATTTTCAGCTGCATAAACCCAATAATGAGCTGACTCATTTCCTCACCTAAAAAAATGAGTATTATCTTTTTCACAGGTATCGTGAGGGCTGAACTGATCACACACAGTGCCTGGAACAGCAGCTGGCACACTGAGGCTTCGATGGATGATAGAGTTAGTGTGTGGAGAGTTTGGCCGAAGCTTACAGGATGTGATGGAAATACAGCACAATGCTTTATTTTAAATGTATTTCAGTAAAAGAAGCATTATCATTAATCTCTCTCCAGCACTCCTCCTCATTTTGAACACATGTATCCCATCATTCCTGCCACTTTCTGAACCAATTCTGGAAGTGCCCTTTCGTGAGTGTCCTTACAAGGTGTGATCACACGCTGCTGCTGAGCGCCATTCAGCAGGGAGGCAGCCTCATAAAAACATGGCGGTGTGTCCTTGTCCACCTGATTCACTCAGCCTGGCACCATGTTGACTTCTGGCTCTTTCCCAAAGCCAAATAACCATTCTGAATTGATTTGGGAAACCTCGGCAGCCACACAGCACAATTAAAGACACTCATGAAAGCGGACATCCAGAACTGCTTTGGAAAACGGCTAAGTGTGCTTGGCAGGAGGGGAGGGTTCTGAGGGCACTTAATGGCATGTGTCTTTTACTACAGTAAGTTTTAATTAAAATATTCATTGTAGTTTTAAATTTTAAAGCCCACCTCATCCTTTGCAAACAACTGTTCCTTTAGTTGGTCATTTGGGCAAAACCAACATCATTTCTAATGGGAAGGTCAGCTCTTGAACAAGGTGAACCAGCAGTGCCTAGGGAAGGCCACAGGATCCCAGATGCAGGATCTGGCTGCAACTGTGAGGGGACAGGCCATCCCACCATAGAGCTGGTGGTGTGAGAGACAGGACCCTGGCTTTGCAGCAACTGGCAGCCTCTGCTACAGTGTGGAGGTCCCGCCAGCCGGGAAAGCCAAGAACAAGAATACACAGAGTGTTGGCAAGAAGGGGAGGGGGCACAAGCGACTCTATGCACAAATGCTGCTGGGAGATTCCGAGATCCTGAACCTTCTCATGCTTCTCAGCTACACAGGCCTGCCCATGTCCCCTCATTCGTGCTAATGTTGCTGGGTTTCCATCACTTGCAACATAAGGCACCCCGACTTACATTCTGATACATCATGACATGCAGAACAGGTCCAGGCCTCTCCTCAGGCACAGCCCTGCCACCCCAGCTTCCCTCTTGACCTCTTCACCTTTCTCTTTGCCACTGCCATGCATCCTGGACCATGGTATCCTGGACCCTCCTCCTACAGAAGTGCAGAGAAACTGCTCACAAGCAGCCTCTGTGGGGCCAGAAGACCCATGTCCCGTCACAATTGACTTGAGGAAAGGAAGCCACCCTCACCTCCCCAGTGGCCCTCCTACCCAGGGGCCATCAAGGGGACAGGAGAGCCTGAAAGCCAGAAACAACAGGCTGGGCTAGAAGACACTGAGGATGTCAGCGCCAGGAGGAGGCAGGGCTCTGTCAGCTCTCTGTTAAGATGCCACTGGGCAGGACAAGGTCCACCTGGTGGCCAGAGTTCAGCTCTAGAGGAAACAGTTTGCTCACATCATTTCTCTTCTCTTGCTCTTTGTGTGTCCGGGCCAGGCAGAGGTCCCTGCCCTCCTCCACACCATCCTGATGTCTAAATTCTGTCCGACTTACACCACTTCGGAGTGCTCACTGTGCTGTGAGAAAGGGCTGGCCAGCCTGAAGAGCTGGCGTCACAGAGGCCAGCTCCTAAAGGAATCCAAGGCCAAAGCAGGTAGGTGCACGGGCTGCCAGCAGAAACCACGTTCCAGGTGAGGAAATGCTCTGCGACACCCCCAGCTACCTGGTGAGGTCCTGTCTCCTGTGTGCCGGGGCCAACAAGGAGGAGGCTCTAATCGCCACCTTGTTCTGCACTTAAAGTAACTGGGATGAGAAGGAATCCACATGCGCCCACCCAGAAACCAGGCCTCAGAACTCACTGAGAGCCGGAAAGAGACCGAAGCGTCCCTGCATCTCCACTTCTGTGGGTAAAAAGATGGGGCCCTGGCTCTTCCCTCACACCTTGGCCCTTCCCTGGAAAGGGCAGGGACGTGGCATCTGGAGGCCATAATGCTAAGTGAGGTAAATCAGACACTGAAGGCTGGTCACCAAATAGTTCCTCTTATAAGAGGAACTCAAACTATAAATAATTGAAGGACCAAAATAAATGAGATAATAAGAAACAAGGACACAGACTTCATGGAGATGGGGATTTGGGGATAGGGGAGACAGGAGGGAGAGGCAAAAAGAGGATGTTAAAAGGATCGAGATGTAATATGTGTATGTTCCAACTCCCCACCATGAATGTATTTAATGTGCACTGCATATAGAACATATACTGAATTAAAAATTTTTAATTAAAAAAATCTATGCAAATAAAGCTGGTAGGCACAAGAACTGGGCCTCTGCAAACCCAGACGATGTGGCTTCCCCATCAGCCTGGAGCTTCTGTTCCAAATCTCTCACTGTGTTAGAGTGAGTCTGAGCTCTGGTCTGCTTGGGAAAATGTGTCAGGGAAAAGAAAAAAGCTTTGAGACTAAACCCCAGAAGGCTCCGTGGTGCCATGCTGAACTCCTGACATGCCAGATAAGCAAGCCGGCTTCAGAGTTGTGCACATGGATACCATCAATCTTTGGTGAGCGGCCCTGATAAATATCCTTCCAAATTCCAGCTCTCGACTCCTCAGTACAGACATTTGCAACCTCCAAAAAGACAAAATCCATGCTAGCTCTCTCCTTTGAAAATTGCGCCCATTTCCAGAGTGTTTTTAATACTAGAAAACAGTATTTGTAAAACACTGCATGACGAAGGGCATTCCCCTCCCCACATCATCTCACTTGGTCTCTGAAACAGCATTTAGAAGTAAAGATCATGCTTCTCCTTCAGAGGAGCAGCATAACCTAAGTTTTTTTTATTTTTTTGGCGCCAGGGATTGAACTCACCACCTCACACTTGCCAGGCAGGCACTTATGCCACTGAGCTAAATCTCCAGCCCCTGCATAAAGTAAAAGTTAAAAACAGGAGCCGGATGTGATGGTGCAGGCCTGTAATCTCGGCACTCAGAAAGCTGAGGCAGAAAGATAGTTGCAAGTTTGAGACCAGCTTGGGTTACAATGTGAGCTCAAGGTCAGCTTGAACAGAAGAGCAAGACCCTGTCTCAAAAAAAGAAAAAAAAAATTAAAAACAAGGACTTTGGAACTAGAGGGCAAAGTTCAAATCCCAGTTCTACCATTTACTGGCACTATGATCTTGACATGTATCTAACCTCTGGGGATCAGTTTCCCCATCTGTAAAACAGGGTAAGAGTAGGATCTACCTCATAGGGTTGGGGGCAGCATAGATGAATTAATAACATAGTAAGTATTTAAAACAATACCGGTGCCAAGTGTTCGTTAAATAAATACAACGGAGAACGGATCCTCAGAAAGTGAAAAATAAATACAACGGAGAACGGATCCTCAGACTAGTTCAACAGAACAGTAGGCAGTCTTGGTCCTATAGCTGGAAGTCTGTCGTCTGTCTTCGGTCCATCCACTCACCACAGCACACGAGACACATCATGGTCTGGCCTCATCTAGATCCCTGGCTGCTCACTCTCAAAACCCCATGGACTCCTCTGTCAGCCCACGGAGCCAGGTGCTCCCATTTGCCTTTGCCTGTGCCTTCAGCTGCCTGGACAGCCTGCCTGTCTGTGGAAGGAAGCCTGAGTAAGTTTAAACTGCTTTGTGGATATAGTGATCTAACAGCTTTATTGTAAGAGTGAAATGAATGGTGGAAGAAGGACAGTGAGGCCGGAGACAGCACACAAAACACACCCCGCCACGACACCAGAATGAGCAGCACTTTCCTGGCTATAACTTTTAAACTGTGCACATCCAGAAACCCCATCAACAGAGTAAAAAGGCATCCCACAGAATGGGAGAAGACGCACAAGTATTATATGCTGTAAAGGATTAATACTCCGAATATACACAGGTCTTCTAAAACTGAAGTCCAGTGAAAAAGAGGACTTCAACAGACATTTCTCTGAAGAAGATATGAAAATGGCCAATAAGCATATGGCAAGGGGCTCGGTATCACTGCTGCATGGAAATGAAGATGGAAACCACAAGAGATACTTGACACACAGTAGGGATGATTGTTACCAAAACAAAACAAATGAACAGGGAAGAAAAAAAAAAACACTGGTAAGTTCGTGAAGGAATCGCACCACTATACACCGCTGACGGACTGCACGACAGTCGAGACCCTCTAGAACAGTCTGGCAGTTCCCACCAAAATTAACCATAGAATTATTTATCACCCAATCCTTCAGCACCAGAAGTCTGAGGCAAGAGCATCGGTGCAAGCTCAAAACCAGCCTGGGCTACAAAGTGAGCTCAAGGCCAGCCCAAACTGCATAGAGAGACTGTTTCAAAAAAGACAAAAAAAAAAAAAAAAGAACTACCATATAATCCCGGGGTACACACCAACAAAGAACAGAAAGCATGACCTCAAAGGGACACGCACACGCCACTCTTCGTAACAGCTTCATTCACAGCAGCCACATGCAGCAGCCACCCAAGGGACCACAGGCAGACAAGCACAGCAGCTAAATCCGGTCTTCATGCAGTGAAATTCGATCCCACCTTTGAGAAAGACTAGAATCCAGACACACGCTGTGAGGCAGATGGGTCTTGAGGATGCTACAGTAAGCAAAATAAGCCAGTCACCAAAAAGTGACAATTACTTTATGATTTCACTTTCAGGAAGTTCACAGAGTACTCAAGATCAGGAGGATGGGGCTGGAGATTTAGCTCAGTGGCATAAATGCCTGCCTGGCAAGTGCACAGTCATGAGTTCGATTCCCAGTATCAAAAAAATGAAAATAAAAAATCAGAAGGACAGAAAACACTATTGTGGTGGCTAGGCTTGGGAAGAGGTGTTTAATGAATAGAGTTTCAGTTTTCACAAATACAAATGTTCGGGAGCTGGATGGTGCGCTGATAGTTACCAGCAATATGAATGTATGTAATACCAACGAACTGTGCATTTAAAAATGGTTGAGATGGTAAACTTTATGTTGTATTTTGCTGCAATAAAAAACTTCAGTCTTCCTTTTAACTTCTCTCCCAGACAGAATGGGGACAGTCATGAAATGAAGCCACTGTCTTCACAGCTTCTCAACCATCGCTGGAGATGACAAGGACCTTGGAGGATATCTGGTCTGCCTGTCCTGCACCAGAGGAGGAGACCCAGGCCTGGTCTGACATGGATCATTTCTCACTAGGAACTGTGACAGCAGAGATTTCAAGGCTGAGCCCACAGAGTAAACCACCACCCATGCCACACACATCCACCCCAGACAGTCATGTGGTAACACAAAACTCAGCTCCCTCGGAGAACGTGAGGAACACTCAGTCCAAGCAAAGCCAGAGCCTGAAAGACAAACAGGCCGTGAGTCTGTCAGAGGGCAACATGCCTCCTCCCAGGCCCCATCGGCAACCGCAACAGCTGCCTTCCACAGGGGCACCTGGGGCTCGGGAGATACATGAAGAGGCACCCAATTCATGATGGAGACCCTGGGCCCCACGCACCCCAAGGGGAAGTGCTCTAGAAGAGGGCGGGGAAGGCTTTCACCAGCCACTCCAAACAATGTCCCCAGCTGCATAGGGGCAGGGACCTTCCCTGTGACAACCGCCAGCCATGCCAGCCTGGACCACACGCCTCCTGAGAGGTGAATCGGATTCCCAGTGTGGCCCAGGGAAGCCTCCAGGACCATGGCCCACAGCCATCCCACTTGGTGCTGCTGGCTCAGGTGGTGTGAGATTCGACACCAACAGAGGGAGAGAAGCCACTGCGGCTCATGGGGCCACCAGGTTCCTGCACTGACTGGCCACTGTGACACCCGGGTCTGTCACAGGTGTCACAAGCCCGCTGTCCCGACCACCCTGCTCCTCCCAGGCTCTTCCTCATGGTGCCTCTGTCCTTCCAGGCGCTCAGACCTTAAGCCTCGGAGTCACTCCTAATTCCCCACGTCCTCTCACACCCTGTATCTGGCCACCAGCAACAGAAATGTGTCTGAATCCAACCACATCCTACCCAGCCGCCATGATGTCCAGAGGACATTATGCCTCCTTGGAATTATTAAATGAGCTTCCCACTGGTCTCCCCCCATTTTCCACACACAACCAGACTACGTCTGTTAAAGCAGAGGTCAGAGCAGGTCACTGCTCTACTCACAACCCTCTGTGATTTCCAGACTCTTGCCTGGACCTGCAGCTTCCCACCTGGTCTGGCTGGCTCTCTATTACCACTCAAAGCTTATAATAAAAACTCTCTTAGTCCTTCTGCGCCAACTGCACTGACCTATTTCTCAAACGCTTCAAAGCTATCTCTACCTGAGGGCCTTTGCACTTGCTTTTTCCCATGCTCACAATGCCCTTGGTCAGATATCTTTGTGAACTCTCACTTCCTTTGGAGTTGAAATATAACTCAATTTTTCAGTAAAGCATTCCCAGTCAACACTATGTAACATTTCACACTTTTTGCTTTTCTTTTCCTTTTCTTTTCTTTTTTTTTTTGGTACCGGGGATCAAACTCATAACCTTGTACTTGGCAGGCAGGCGCTTAAGCCACTGAGCTAAATCCCTGGCTCTTTTCTTTCTTGTTTTTTTTTTTAAAGAGAAAAAAACTATAAAAACAATATGAAATTGCAAAACGAGATAGTAGGAGACTAACAATGGTTAATACATTGTCTATTTTTATCTTAAGTAGTTGCTCATATTGCAAGATACAGACAGGAAAAATTGATCAAACAATATAAGCACAAACCTTTCTTTTCAATAAATAAACAGTAGTAGTACAACTTTCTTAACTGTACTGTATATATATATTTTGTCCTTTCTCTTCTCCTGTCCCCTACCTGTTTCTTTCCTTTTGAACAGTTTCTTCTCATTTCCCAATATCCATTATACATTTTCGATCTTACTCTTCCAGCTTCTAACACTAAGGAGACAATATGGTATTTACACATGAGAGTCTGATTTATTTCACTTCAATTATGGTCTCAAGTTGCATCCATTTACCAATAAAAGTCTGAACTTTATCCTTCTTTACAACAGGGTAGTAACCCAATGCATAAAAATACCATCTTTTTTATCCATTCCTCAGTTGATGGGCATTTGGGTTTTTCCAAGATACAGCTATTACAAGTTGTGCTGCCGTAAACATGGGTGCACATATAACACTGTGGTGTGATTTTTTTAGTTCTTCTGGGAAAATACCCAGAAAGGGAACAGCTGGGTCGAATGTGACCTCTAGTTCTAGTTTTGTGAGGCATCTCCACACTGATTTCCACAGTGGTTGCACCAGTGTACACTCCCACCAACAGTGAAGAAGGGTTTCTTCCCCCTGCCACCCCCCGCAGCCTTGCAAGCATTTGTTATTAGTTGATTTTCTGACCTTAGCCATTCTTTCTGGAGTGAGATGATATCTCAGAGTTGTTTTAATGTGCATCTCTCAAATTGGGTGTGGTGGCACACCCCTGTAATCCCAGCACTCAGGAGGCTGAGGCAGAAGGATCCCTATAAATTCAAGACCAGCCTGGACTACAAAGTAAGCTCAAGGCCAGCCTGAACTGCATAGCAAGACCCTGTCTTAAAGATATAAAAATTAATAATTTGCATCTCTCAAATGACCAATAATGTTGAACATTTTCCCATATATTTATTTGCTATTTGTATTTGTTCATCTGAGAAGTACAAAACGGGTCTTTGAATTTGTAGGGAAGGGTCCAATTTTTTCAATTCTTTATATGTTCTAGATATAAGTCCTTTGTCTGAGGGACAGTTGGCTAAAATTTTTTCCCACTCTGTGGGTCAACTTTTCACTCTGGTGGCGATATTTTTTGATGTGCAAAGCCTTTTAATAAGATGAGAGCCTGGTTGTTGCTCTTTTGAAGCATTCTCATGTAGTTTGGATTTTGTCTTCTAGATTTCTACCTACTTTGTCTTCCAGTAGATTTAGTGTTTCTGCTTTAATATTTAGACCTTTGATCCATTTCAACTTTAGTTTAGTGCATGGTGATAGACATGGTCTAGTTTTAGATTTCAGCATTTAAAGCCAGTTTTTCCAGCACCATTTATTAAAGAGGCTATCTTTCTTTCTTCCAGTACACATTTGGCTGCTTTGTCAAAGATAAAGTGGCTGAGTGTGTTTGTAGTTGTGTTTGCATCTTCTAATCTGCTCCACTGGTCCCCAGATCTGTGTTTTGTTTTGTTTTGTTTTGTTTTGTCAGTTCACACTCTTTCTACACCTCACAGTTCTATTCCCTTCTTTGTTTCGTCCTTAGCATGTATATATTTGTGTATGTGTGTGTGTCCCCTGGCGCACACTCTTTCATGTTTATTTCGTTAATGTCTTTCAGTATTACAAGGCTGTAGATTCATGGAAGCAAATAAGTTTTGGTCAATAATATACTTAGCATCAAGAAGGGTCGCATGTCCAACAAATGTGATCCATAAACAGACGAACAGGACAGTGACACCCTGGGACCCTCACACTCCAGACACTTCTTGCTTTCAGAGGCTTTTCTTGCAGCAGAATAGCAGAACGCAGTTCATTATATAGTCAACGTCCATTCTCCTCTCCTTCCACCAATGGAACCCTGATTTGAGATGGGTGCCAAAGGTGCCTACAGAAATATGTTTGCTCAAACAAGCTGAGTAACACTGGACCTAGTCTGCAAGGCGGTGCAAATCTTACAAAAAGGGACAGACTCAAGCTAGGTCCCATACCATATACCCATAATCTCAGCACTCCAGGAAGCTGAGGTAGGAGGATCAGCAGGACTGCAAGTTGGAGCTCAGCCTGGACAACTCAGTAACTTAATGAGAACTTACCTCAAAAAAAAAAAAAAAAGTTATAGATAGATGGCAGAGAGAGACAGAGACAGAGAGACAGACAGACAGAGACAAAGAGACAGAGGCAGAGAAAGTTAAAGGATCTGGGTTCAATTCCAAGCACTTAAAAAAAAAAAAAAGAGGGAGGGAGAAATGGGGACAGCCAGCTGTGTCCTTTTCTGTCAATGGAACTCGAACTCAGTGGCTAAGACAGGCGGTCATCTCCTGGGCATGCAGTGGATGACACTGCCACCCAATGCAGCAATGCAGAACAGAAAGCCTGAAGCAGCCCAAGTCCCCTAATGAGCTCCAATGTCACTGAACCTAGCCACAACAAGTGACCCTTTTGGGTGAAGTCCCTTAGTAGAATGTCCTTTATACCCTGGAGCCAGGCTATCCAGCTGGCTGCATGGGTGAAAGGTGAGCACAGTGAAGTCCAGAGGTAAACTGTGCTGTGTGGGGTAAGGACCAGGGTGCTGTTGAGCTGTCATTTGTCCACCCATCTTCCTCTCAGCTGCCCTGTCCCATTCCCCTCAACCCTAGTGCAAGTGACACTGCAACCGGAGCTCGCTCCCCTTTCCCATGACAACTCTAAACAGCTCAGGATCCCACTCACAAGAGGAAGTAGACAACGTCCCTCCAACATTTCCAAACACCAGGCTGGCCTTCATAAACCTTTAAGCAAAATCTATGAAAATCTGTCATAAGTCTACTTTACATTTTAAAGCAAAGTATATAAAATATAATGATTCTCGTATTGATCTGAGGTCACTAAATCCCGTGGTGCATGCAACTTTGACTTGGAAAGGACCTTACAAATCACTTCTAATGCAGTTGCACTCTTGGGACTTCAGAGGAGGTCAGGGCTTGTCCACAGCCCCCCAGCTAGTGGGCTGTGACAGTGACCAGTGAGTCCATGATGTGAAGCAGGCGTTCCCACTAGATGGACTAAGGCAGTGCTATCTGCACTGAGCCAACGAGCCTGCCTTGCACACGGCCTGTCCCCTTTGCACCCTCTTTCCTAGGCCCAACCTTCTGCTGTCCTGCTCCCTCTGCAGAACTCACTCCCCTGCCCTTTCCCTGCCAGCTCATGCGGGTCTGTGCCTGCAAAATACTGACGGAGGCGCCCGTGTAGGGGCCTCCAGCAATACAGGGGTTATTTCCTCCTTGGTCTTCTCAGCACATCAGGGCTCAGTGAACAGTGGCACGTTCCAGATAGACACCCTAGGGCTCAGAATCTGGTTCTCTTACTTGGTAAGCCATGAAAAGCAAACTGCTGCATTAAGCTTGTCGGGCCACCTAGCATTACAGAAAGGAACAGCGGTGCAACCCCACATGTGATGGATGCACTGAAGGCTGTCATCAGAATGGGCAGGAAAATCCCAGTATCCTGTGGAGACCCAGGCATCTGTGCAGAAGTTACCTGCTCCATTCTGCACAACTAGGGGGCAGGGCCACTGCTTCTTGGCTCTCCTGTAGCCCACACGTATCTTTGTCTCCTTAACGAACTATCCTACTGTTGCAGGCAGCTGAGGTAGTTAGAAACATCATAGGCAGTGAGACAGGGCTAGGTCCTCGATGGAGCCAGTGCAGAAGCCCAGATTTTTTGCAGCTGCAGGGGAGACAGACACCTCCTGCTGTGGGCCAGGCCTCAAGACAAAAAGACCAAACAAATGCACCCATATCCTGAGGATTGATATTCTAAATAGCTCTCTATCACCCTGAGGAAGCCAGGAGTCACCATTCCAACCCCCTAGGGAAGTGTCACTGCTCTCTAAGAATGTCTGCTTTGTGCGTGACTCACTTCCCCATTTGTCCCCATTTAATCAATTTTACCTGAACTACTAATCTCATTGGCTAACTATAGTTATGTCCCACCTTCTGCCCACCTGCCTTGTGAGAGCCCAGTTTTCTCACACCTTGAACCCATCTCGCCCCATGATTCTGCTCTATAAAAGTCCCTAGAAAAGACAGAGTCCTTGGCAACCTGCTCTTCAGACAGAAGCTTTCTTTCTCTCAATAAATATATTCTACTCTTAACCTCCGTTGTTTCTAAAATTCATTCCTCGATTTTAGAGAACACAAGCTCGTATCGGACCTGGTAGGTCGGGAGTTTGATTCCCCTGTATCACTACCACATCGTTTCTAAATCAAATCTGCCTCAACACTGTCTGAAGGCCAAATAAATGAGAGGTCACAAATATACAAGCTATTATTCTGCAAGTGTCTTGGGGCCAAAAATTCAAGATCATTTTTTACACTGTTCTGATTCACAGTGGTTGTTTTTTGTTTTTTGTTTTTTGCCACAGAGCTTTGCTACATATTCCAGGCTGACCTCAAATTCACAGTCCTCCTGCCTCAGCCTCCTGAGTGCTACCCTACCATGCCTCAGCATGGCTTCACACCAGCTTTTTGAAATTAAGCACTTTCTCCAACTGAAGGGTTACTGAAAGGCAAGGGAGGTTCCAGGATCTATGGCTTCTCAGAAAGCTGGATCACTATCATAAGCCATTCCTGTATTGGGGGCCACTCACCTCCTCACCGTTACCCATGTGGATAACACTAAACTCAAGACCCCTCTTGAAGCTAATTGGTGAAGACTTTCTGGAACATTCCACTCCCATTACCATGACCCTGACCATCCCTAACGGCTACAGTTTTCCTTTAATAGTCTAGTTATCCTTTCAGATGTGATGTCTTCTCACAGTACACGTTTTTTGTTTTTTTTTTTTTTTATCTCAGGTGAAGATAAAAACAGGTGGCTTTCAAATGCTCCCTCAGTTTCCCCTGTGAATAGCCTCTGGCATGCAGCATGTGGAGAAAATATTTGTATCTCCCCTACCCATTTATACCCACTTATCTTAGACCTAGTCATCAACAGAAAGAATCCAGGCTCTGGAAACCTCCCCAAACCTAGTGTGAAGTTCCAGCAACCCTGTGCTCTCTGAGACACAATTTCCCTGAGAGGAAAAAAAAAAGAGGGTGAACCTACATCCTGGCTCTGTCAGGAGGAATCGCTGCAGTAAAGCAGCTGGCAGAATGGCTCTCAGAAAATAAACCCCCAAAACATTTACATCAACTACTGAAGACAAGAAAAAAGCCTCAACTCTTCCTTCAAATGTTAATTAAAGCCAAGAGGCTTCCTCTGATTACCTAACTGGATGGAATGGAAGAGAGAAAGGAGACACAGCAAGGGAATCCATGAGGGATGGGGGCTGGTACAAGGTCCTTGTCCCTCTGAGGTCCCCACCCCTCTGCCTATGAATCTGGGGCCTCTGTCAGGTCTTGAGTGTCAGGCATCTGCTTTCTAAGTGAATATATTCTTTTCTGGATATTTTAACTGATTTCCCTGCACCTGTGACTGTGTGGCCACTGTCTCTACTTCCTTTGGCTCACAAGCCCTTTGTTGCCAAAGCAATTCTCATCTTTTCAAGCTGAAAAGCTGATGTGGTTATCAGCAAGGGGCAGTAGGATGGCAGAGAGCAGCCACAAATGTCCGAGGAAGATTCCAGATGACCATCCACCTCTCTCTCCCCGCCCGAGCGTCCCTCATTGCTGGGCCTTGTGTAGGGGTGACTGGCACCTCCCCACACACAGGACATCTGGAAATGCTAGGGTACGTTTGGCTGTCACACCTGGGGGAAGCACCTGAGTCTGCCACACATCCGTGCAGCACAGCACAGCCCCCGTGACAAAGGACAGGTGGCCCAAATGCCAGCACTTTTGAGATTCGAAGGCCCTGCTCTGCGGGAGCAATTTGGGGTCGATGCTCTCATTCTATGTTTCATGATATAGATTTAATGAACAGATCAAGGAAAGTAACACAGGCCCTTCCACAAACACACACACACACGCGCGCGCGCGCGCGCTCCAAGAAGACAGATGCAAGTTGGGCTGAGAATAAATGAGACGGTTATTTCCATCACAAGATAGTGATGGTTATTAATTGGTTTTTCCTTAATTATTTTTTCACTCATTATCTTCAGAGAACCAAGCCAACTAATTAAGCCCATGTCGCTAACATTGAGAATATTATTTTTAAATGGCTCATGGGAGTTTTCTTCTGAAAATATTTTCACCGATGGGCCTTTCCGACACCATGTCTTCTTATAGTGCTTGTGAGGTGGCTTAAAAATGCTTCCTTGGTCTCCCTGTGAATTTCCTCCTGTATCTGGCACACAGAGAAAATGTTTTATATCCCCCCACTGACATATTCTCACTTATCTTAGATCTGATCACCAACAGAAAGAACCAGGCTTTCCCTTCTAGGTGGCTTTGAAATGTTTTCTCAGTTTCCTCTGTGAATTACCAAGTGCAATTTGTGTGCTGAGAAAATAAACATTTTCCACTCCCCCTATGAATTTATACCCACATAGACCTGATCACCAACAGAAGGAACCTGAGACCAGCCTGAGGAGTTGGGGATCATCCCCCAAAGCTGGGGCACTGCACAGAGCACTATGTACCAAACTCACGAGGGAGTAAACAAGCTACAGACAGGTCAAGTACAGACAGCTGTAGGTGCTATGAGGAGAAATGAGGCGTTGTGTATTTATCTGGTTGTTTTGTTTCTTTCTAAAATGAAACATTTGAGATTGGGTACTTTAAAAAGAGACTTCTTTAATTCAATTTTGGAGGCTGAAAAGTGCCAGTACCACAGCACAGTGGTAGCTGCGCAGCAGTGGGAGCAGATAGGGGTTGGGGGGAGACACCCCAAGGTGAGCTGGAGCTGGTACTAGGGTAGGGACAGGGACAGGGGCAGGCTTGCTCTGTCCCAACAACTTCCTCTGCAGGAACTAACTGGGGGCCCCAAGAGGAGCACATTGATCCCTCTGAGGACAGTGCCCACAGTGACCTAGCTGCTTCCACACACCCCACCTCTTTCCAGCACACTGGAGGCTTCTAACATGTGAACTCTTTGGGATGACTCTGACAGCCCGGAGTTCCAGGCTAAGGGAGAGGCAACCAGACATATGCTGGGGGATGGGGCGACTATGCTCAGTAGCAGGGACATCCTCCTGGAGACCAGAAAATGGTGCACAGAAATTGCACAAGGACCCTGGGACCAGGAGGAACTTGGCATGTTTAAGGAATAGCAAGAAAGCTGGGAAGGAGAGACACAAGCAGGGTAGACTCTGGAGGCCGAGGCACCAGGGCAGCGTGGGCACAGGGAAGGGGCGTGCACTGGATCCTACCCTGACACCGCTGGAGGGAGACGCCTGACTTAGGCACTAAGAGGGTCACTCTACTGCTGCTAGGTGACTAGTGGATGGCAGGAGGCAAGCCAGGGGGCAGGGATATGGGTTGGTAGGCCACTGCTACAGCCAAGCAGCAAGGAAGGCTTGGGTCACCATCATGGTGAAGAGAGGTGCAGGGAAGGGACCCCCCAAGTAAAGGCCAACAGAGGCCTTGAAACAATTCATTCTCCCTGTATCATTTTGCAGGTGGTGAAACAAAAACCCAAAGAGGTGAAGCGAGTGACCTGAAGCTGCACACCTAACATGAACAAAGCACACGTTTCCTCACGCCTCTGCCCTTCTGGGCCCAAGCCAGGTCTGGGGATTGCAGAAGGCAGGTAAGGATAAGAGCTCTCTCGGAGATGGTCCCAGCCACGTTCATAGTAAGACTCCCGCTTTGGGCGGTCACCAGCCACCTGCCAGCCAAACAGAAAGGCTCCCCTTTGCTCAGCAGCCGCAAACACCTATGAAGCTTTTTTTATGACTCCTCTTCCCTGGGCTCCCCAGGTCCTGCTCTCCCCCACCTCCGCCTCCTTTAGCCCCGTCCCAATGCCAATCATCACACCCAGTATGGTTACTGCTTCCCCCTTGCTCATCCACAGAGGAAATGAACTACGGCCTCACCAAGATCACTTCCCCATGTTCTGGAAGTTGCCCTGGAGTTTCCTCTGGCGATCCACCCTATCCCAACCCCAATTTCACACGCCCCTGCAGACATGGACACATAGCATTGTGCCTCTCCCATCCCCACTGCTCAACTCCCTTTGACCCAGCAGAGCTTAGGACACATAGGGAACAGTGGTTGGGAGCCACCACCCAGAATCTTCATGTGAAGGAAGGTTAAAACAAGCATGCAAACAAAACAATCATAATAAAATCACTCAAGCCTTGAGCCTATGCCAGAAGCCAAACATGCCCTTAAGCTTGTTAATGAGGTGAACCAGTAACTTTCCTTTCTCCTTAAGTCAGTTTGAACAGGATTTTCTATAATTCACAAAAGAACAGATCTTCCTTGATACCTCATCTCTCTATATGTTCTCTCTGTTACAGTCTAGATCTAAAGGGTCCCCCAAAGGCAAGCTGATGGGCTTTGGAGAAGTGACTACATCTCCAAAGCCCTAACTTCATCCAATGGATTAATCCACCAAGATCATGGTTTGATAGCATTGCTGGGAGTTGATGGAAACAGGAGGCAGCTCTGGTTGATAGTCCTGGGGAATGGGAGTGTCATCTTGGGAACTATCTCTTGCCCCCAGCTCCTTCCTCTGTGGCCCTTCCCCTCTTCCTCTCTGCTTTCTGGCTGCCATGAGGCTGACTCTCCATGCCCACTCAAACTCAGTAACTCCAAATTCTCCAGCTATAGACCAGAAAACGCTTTTAAGATGGAGACTCAGGTCCACCCACCTGGCAGATGCTTACTCCTCAGTGATCCCAGGCAACTCGGAAATGACAGTGCCCAACATGAAACTCACCATCTCGCCTTCTAACATTCCATAATGCCATCCTTCCTGCACCCCAGATAGAACATCCCTGGCCACTCAGTCTCTCAAAACAGAAACCAAGGATCTCCTAGACCTCTCCTGGCAGGTAATTTTGATGGGGTTACTAAGGCCCTGATCAACACTTTCTGACGTATGACTTTGGCAGGTTAATGAACGTGTGTGAGCCTTGGACTTCCACCCAGACTCACCAGGACTGAATACGATAATGTATGGAAAGCAATAAATGTCGCTCTCTCCCATCCCCTATTGCAGATATCCAATGCATCATGAGACTCTAATTCAGCTGGGCATGGTGGTGAAGGCCTATAATTTCAGCACCTCAGGAGGCTGAGACAGGAGGATCAAAAGTTCAAGCCCAGCCTGGGCAACGTAATTACTTAGCAAGACCCTGTCTCAAAATAAAAAGTAAAAAAAAGAGAGACTGAAGATATGTCCCAGGGCTTAGGCAAAGGCCCGGGGTCCAATCCCCACTGCTACTACAACAAAACAAAACAAAACAAAACAAAACAAAACAACCTTATCCTCACAGTGGTTTCCTCAGCTCAGCACCTCACCCTCTTGCTCCTGAGTTACTAGTAGATGCTTTCATCTCCTCTTCTTATCTTTGATCTCGCCCCCACTCCATTCTGTCCTTCCCACGGTGGTTCCCTTCGCAGGCCTGGTCCTGCCATTTTCCCCCAGCACCTGCAGAAAGTATTCACTTCCAGATGAACCTCCCACCTCCGTGACCTGCACCCCAGACTCTGGAGACTCTCCCGCTGTTTCCCAACTATGGGGTTCTGCATGCTGCTCCTGCTGCCCACTCCGAGCAGCTGGTTAAATAAACAAGAAAACAAAAAACACCCTCTTAAGGTCAAAAGAAATACAGGTCAAAAGAAATACAGGAAGCTCCCCCTGACCCAGCTGGTGCCACGGAGAGGAGGGAAGTGAACAAATGAAAAGGAAAAGCAGCAACAGTTTAGAGGAGTCTTAGATAAAGAAAGGCAAAGCAACAATCAAGAGGAGAAAAAGAAATCTGAACAATTTAGTATGTATCTAGATGTTCCTAAGCTTAGTCCTGAGGCAAAATGATAGTGATGCAACCTCACAAACGTTACATATTTCTGTAGCATCAGAGGTTAATAAGTAAAATTGGAGAAAAAAAAGGTGAGATCTTCATTTAGTACCGTGAGATGAATTCAAAGTCCAGACTTTAGAAAGAGTCACATAACCTGATGAAATTACAAAAAATTCAACACAAAAATTGGCAAACTTGATTTTTTTAAAAGGGTAAATGTGGGAGACACTGAGAAAATATAGTACACAGAACTGACACAGAACTAGTATGGAATGGTCTCCAAGAGCTAGGGTAAACTTTTAAAATGCCACATGCAGAAAAGGTTATAGAGCATGCTACTGTGTTTATTTTTGAAAGGCAAACAATGAATGATACGTATTTTTTATTTGCCTGTAAGTAATGCATTCTCTATGAAAGAATACATTAAAATGGCAAAATTAATTCTATCCCAAAAGAGAAACAGCTAAGAATAAGAGTTGAAGGAAAGCATTACCTTTTTTTAACTTTTAAATGGTCTACTTTTTTTTTTTTTTCCTGAGTTACTGGGGATCAAACTCAGGGTCTTCACACTGAGCTACACTTCCAGCCCACTTATTGTTTATTTTGAGATGGTTTTCACTAAGGCATTAAGTTGCCCAGGCTGAGTTTGAAATTGTGATCCTCCTGCCTCAGCCTCCCAGAGTGCTGGGATTACAGGCCTATGCCACAAGGCCCAACAAATGTCGTACCTTTTGAATATACTGTCTATCCTCTCTGAGTAAACATAAATATATGTTAATTAAATCTCTTTTTCAGCACAATCTCTCAGACCTCAGTAAGCAAAAAGAACTGCATTTAAATAACTTTAGCATGTACATTCTCACTGGCCCCCAATCCTACTTCTAGGAGTAACTTTTATCCAGAATCATTCTATACTATATGTACACACATAAAGAAGTATAGATAGTTAAATTGGAAACCCATCTAATTGAGGTGGGTGGCATATGCCTGTAACCCCAGCACTCTGGAAGGCTGAGGCAGGAGGAGTTAAAGTTTGAGCCCAGCACAGGCAACTTACTGCCTTAGTGAAACCCTGTCTCAAAATTTTAAAAAATAAAAATAAAAATGGTTGGGTATAGCTTAGTGCAAAGGTCCTGGGTTCAATCTCCAAAACTGCAAAAAAAAAAAAAAAAAAAAATTAAGGGTCTACCAGTAGAGGAACATTCAAATAAATTATAGTAACCATTTTTAAAAAGTATACCGGTTAACTAACATTGAAAGAAGTCAAAGTCGTGTCATTAACATCAAAGAAGTTAATCATGGATATTCTATATTCCTTTTTTACAATTTTACAAAGTATATTCAATCATTTCACTTAGGAATGTAGATACTGTTAGTTCACTATGTCTCATGCTATAATGTTAGTAAGCCACATATAAAATATACTTCCATGCTTGTTGCACATGCACTTATGCACTGAAAAAGCTCTAGAAAAAAATACATTTACAGCAGTTACCCCAGAGGTGAGGACAGAAAGTAGAGGCGAGGTGGAGAGAATCTGAATTTCTTTTCCTATTACTGCACTTGAAAAAAATGTTTGGGCCGGGGATTTAGCTCAATGGCTTAAACACCTGCCTGGCAAGCAAGAGGTCTTGAGTTCGATCCCCGATACAAAAAAAAAAAAAAAAAATGTTTGATAGTAACTAGTATTTCTGAAAACTGGCCACAGCGCAGGCATGCTTTCCATCATGTGCCCAAGCCCATGCGTTATAAGGGGTGGGCTGGGAGATGGACTGTCCTACCTCAAACTTCACTCCTCACACAGTACTC